>NDGN011347039.1:0-16808 GCA_002564285.1 Tympanoctomys barrerae | reverse complement strand
CCTTCCTTCATTTTGAGTGTCGAGTATTTGTCCCAGCAATGAGAGAAGAGTAACTAAGACATAGCCTCAGCCCCGTGCTAGCAAGTTTTGACCTCCCTGAGGTAAATGACAAAGCAGCTTCTACCACCAGCACTTCTTTATATGCAAATACACACATACACATACACACAAACACACACACACACACACACACACACACAGAGAAAGAAAGAGAAAACTACCTATGAAAGTCTCACAGTTCCCCCATAGAATTGCTTCTCTTAGGAAAGAGTGGATTTGTAAGATAAACTTTAAAGGTTGTGTGCCCACCAGGCACTGTTGCAAGGAACATAATTAAGGTGGAAAACAACCAAATCCTGTAAGGAGCAGAGGCACAGAGAGACAGGGCCAAGTCAGTGAAAAGTCCTCTCTGCCCTGTGGCTCTGTGCTCAAGAGCTCTCCACAAGCAGAGAAATAAGTGAGGGTGGAAAAGAGCACATGAATAAAACAAAAGTTGCATTTATGGAGTTAGGTTGGGCAACCTCTACACTGCCCCCTGCTGGATTGACCCATAGGGAGCCACCTTCCTGTCTGAGGCTAGATTATAGTGTTCCACTGAATGTTTTCCCACAGGCCCAGAGATAGTAAGATAAGGGAACTGAAGGAGCAATGATGCCTAGCACTCAGGAATAAGACAGGCAGAAAAAGGAGAAAGCCCAGCGATGAGCTAAGAAAATTGCAAAAACTACAAATCAGTGACCAAGGGCTATGAAGAGTTGTGTTGAAGTCAGATTTGACTCCAGCAGGCCTTGAGATCCTTACAATGGCAGCTCAGAGGGTAGGGGCAGCAGACTAAGCCAGATGGTAGGTGTTATCAAAGTCAGGTGGACCACACATCATACTATGCATATGTGGTTCACTCAGAGCCAAAGTCAACCACTAGCTTGAGGAGCAAAGAGATAGTCTAGGGTCACACAGTTTAGGCAAAAATTTACCAATGAGTCAAGGCCAAACTTGGACATCCTGGAATTCAAGACAGCATCTGTACCTTCCAAGGAACTAGATGGCAAAGTAGAAAACAGCAACAAAAAACTATTCTGTGTATTGTATCAGCAGAGTTTTGGGATGAGTTTTGGAATCAGGTAGATGTGATTTGTAGATCCAGTCTAGTCTTCATTTGAAAAAATAATGAAACTGTTAGGAAGACTAAGAGGTACAATGAGGAAAAGTGATCAGTATGGAGCCTGGCACACACACACACTATCGTGACGATGCTGAAGGCAGAGATGGGGGTGCTGATACTGAAGGAAAAGTTATAACAGTGACATCTAGGGTTACAACCACACTGTCTATTTCAGGCTCCACTGGCTCATGGGGCTGAGAGCATCAAGGCTAACCTGCTAGGTCAGGATCCATGCAGAAACTAAAGAGCTGTGAGCCTAAGGCAGAGCCAGCTCCAGTTGCCAGCCACTAGAGCTGGCAGGACCCAAGCCCAGGGAAGAGGCAGCAAATCTGTGCTCCCACAACTGGCTCACACTGTAGGCCTAAATGATATGATGACAATCAGCTAGCCCTACAAGACAAATGATCTGCCTGAGATCACCTGGCTACTCTGTCACCAAAACCAGAAGAACAGTGTCCTGATTCAGAGCCTCATGTTCTTGTCACAGTACTTGGATTCCTCGACCCCATGATTAGCTATAATAAATCTCCATGCCCAGCTCACTATTTCCTCTCTGTCTCCTCTGTCTGAAGATCTCTCCTTTGTACCTGGGAGGTTGCTCTCATTGAGAAACAGGCATGTATTAATAAAGAGGTCAGGCAGAGAAGCCTCACGGTCTGCTGAGGCCCCTCTTCCCAAAGGTGGAGGCCATCTCTCAATGAAGCCCAGGGAATAGATGCAGATGCGCAGCCCACACACCATAAGAAAGGGCCAGTTTTCTTCCAGCAGTCAGTCCCTGTCTTCTTTTCCTCCACATATTTCTTGTTGTCATGGGATACCAACTACTCTAATTCCAAACATGAGGCATGAATCACAACTAAAATTCTGTTTCTTAAATTCACAATTGAAAAACAACAGCATTTACATGTGTTATTTTTGCCTGGAATACCAGGATAGTCTATGAATAAAACACATAGTTAGAGAGGAGGAGAATATTTATCTCACAGCTCTCTGTCAACCCAAAGGCCAGTTGAACCACCTTCATGACTTCCCATAGTTAAGCACATAGTACCAAACAGCTAGAACTATTTAATGTTTGGGATATTGTATCCAGTTCTCGCATGAGCTGATTTCCAATGTGGAGTTGATTTAAAGTAGTTAACTTGAAATGAATTACTTTAACTCCATGAATTGCTGGATTGAAATAAGTTATTTAAAGTAAAGTGACATGAAATGAATCTAGGCTGATTCATTTTTAGATTCAGTAACCAGGATTTTTAACACTGGATTGGTGGCCAATGGGAAAAGGTAGACTTGAGTAACTGAAAACTCTGGAAAACTGTCTTCAAGATATGGCCCTATGTAAAGCCACAGCTGCCTCCTGAGCGTAGGCTCACCTGTGGTAAGGGAATCCAGATCTTGGATCAAGGAGTAAATCGAGTCCACAACCAAGGGAAGATGGTAGAAAGCCTTTTCGTAGCCTAAGCAAATCCTTAAATATGCAGGTCTTGGTTATAACCTGACATCTTAATTTGATTCAATCTTCTCAACCATAGAATTCAACTTTTGTCTCTAAATTAAGAAACATAATGCTGTGTACTTGCTTATGAGAAAACCCCCATGAGATGGGTCACAGCAACCCAGAGAATATTTGAGGGATTCCCTCTGTAAGTTATCCTGTCATTGAATTAGATGGTGGTCTTTTCTTCTTCCTCAGCAAGCTGCTGATTCTACTTCTATCAATTCATCCTTCCAGTTCCCATTGTTATGTAAGCTAAGTGTCTTAGAAATAGACATATATCTTAAAAATAGGTCTCTGTATATAATTTAGCTATGAATGTGGTATTCAAGCAGTCTCCAACTTAAGAGCAGGCTCTGCTCCAAATATTTGAGTATATGTCAGTTTTCTAGTACTCAAAATGCACTTCTCCACAGAAATCATGTTGTGTGCAATGGTTAGGTTCCCTCACCAAAGACTGCTAGAGCTATATAAGTGGAATGTGATACTAAACTAATTGTACTCTAGTAGTAACCTAGACCCTGACACTTTCCTAAAGAGAGAAAACACAGAGTTCTAATCTGAGTCTGGTAGAGCAGGTCTCACACAAAGGCACTCTCTGTCTGCCTCCCAGTGACCGCATTGCTCACCAGCCCAACACTCTCACTGGGGACAAGTGGGTGGAAGTCCATCTGATTTCCTGGTTAGCACTGATATGTTCTGGAGGAAAATATCACTTGACCTTTAATGAGCAAGACATGAAAGAAAAGGGGAAGACTGATGAACTTCAGAGAGCATTTGGAACTTGAGGTTCAGAGAGCATTTGGAACTTGAGGTTCAGTCTCTCTCTCTCTCTCTCTCTCTCTCTCCCCAGCACGGTGAGTTCAATAACTGCCAGGGAACAGGGAACAGAGTCTCACCAAGATCTTGCCAGCCAGTGAAAAGGGAGAGAGAGGACCAAAGAGAGTAGGCAGCAGAGTGCATAAAACATGTTTCATCATCTAATAAAGCACCTCTATGACCCAAAACTGTCCTACCTCCAAGAAAGAACACACAGGTCAAAGTGAAAACAGAATAAAGCTGAGATATGTCACCTTTAAAATGACAATCCCTGGATATAGTACTGGGTGAATAAACAAAAGAAGACAGGCTAAAAGCAGTCATAGAAGGAGGTGCCATACCCAGATGAACATGAGTGCCCTAGGGTTTCCAGACCCCTAAAAGCACCCAGCCAGCTCAGCCTGTGTAGAGGCCCAAGCCCTTGGCAACTCACCATCCTCACATCAGAAACCCTTGAGCAGTCTAGCAAAGTGATTTCTCAGTTGCTCTAGACTACCACTTTTTAATTTCAGGCTTTATTTTTTTGGCTATAGCATTTAGCCTGAAGTCCCCTATTCAATGAACAATGGATATAAATAATGGTTAGAGATATAGAGTCCATTGTTTCATTATTTATGAGCCATAGAGTAGATAACTCATCCTCACAGTTCTCCCTAAATTCTTTTTCCCTCTATGGTAGCACTGAAAAAGAAAACATAATTTCATGCCCATAGTGTTTAGCTTCCTCTAATTGTCTTGAATTACTTCTCCTTTAGAAAGCCTTCACTACAATTCTGTAGGGAAGAAAGTGTGATGGTTCTACTCCCAGTGAAATGCAACTTAGCGTACCTGTCATCCCACACTATGCTTTGGAGGCATCAATCCTGAAAAAAATATAGGCTTCCATCAACACTAAATGGATAAACGAATTGTGGTATACATGTAACCTAATATTATTCAGCCTCAAGGAAGGAAATTTTGACCCACAGTAGAACATGGATGAACCTTCAAAATATGCTAAGTGAAATAAGCTACAACTATCAAAAGACAAATTATAAATGAATACACTTGTACAAAGTAACTACTGGGGACAAATTCCTAAAGACAGCTAGCTGTACATTGGTTGCCAAGGGTGAGGGGAAGAGGTTATGAGAATATGTTGGTTAATGAATTCAGAGCTTAAGTTTGGTGTAATGAAAACTTTCTGGAAATGGATAGAAGTAGTGGTGATACAACAATATGAATCTTATTAATGCCACTGAACTTTACACTTAAAAATTGCTTCGATGACAAACTTTGCTAGTAATATTTTACTATAATTAAATATGTATAGATGGGCTTCTGGCTTCTGTACACTACCTCACCCCCAAAGGTATATATTCAAGATAGCAAACATTGTTTAAGGTGTTGTGGTGGGAAGGGTTGAAATTTCCAATCAAAAATGATCTCTGGTGAAGAATTCTGAACAAAGGCCTGAAGTGAAAGCGTGAGTATGCTCTGCCATATGTGGGAAAGTATTCCAGCAGAAGGAAGAGCCAATGCTAAGGCCCCGGGGGCATTTATGCTTAGATCTCTGAGGACTAAAAGTATGTGGATGGTGCTTGAAAGGTTGCGGCTGCCTTAGCATGAGAATTTGTCCATAGGTTCAAGGGGCTCAGGATCAGCGAGTACTCAGGAATATAGATAACCAATTCAGGTCTTATCCATACTGTATAAGCTATGGTATAGGCCATAGAAAGTGTGTCCAAAGACAGAGAAAGCTATGGTATAGGCCATTACTGGTCTTCATTTAGTTGATGTTTTCACTCAGCTATTACGCCCCTACTCTTTTGGTGACCACTAATGCAGTGTTGGAGTTTCTGCATCTGATGTATCCAGAAACTAAACTGCTCTCCTGTCATACAGTGGGACTGTGGGGGACTAATAACTCATCAGACCAATGCTTAACAAATACTCATTTATCCCTTTGAAGTCTAGCCCTTCTGTTCATTTTCTAGAGGTGCTAGCAACCCTATTTCTTTATTACATAAAGGAATGAATAGGTGAATGAGCAATATACTTGAAATCATAGAAAATCTGACACTAGAATGCATAGTTAGGATTCTAGTGGCTTTTCAAAATCAGAGGAGAGGAAGAAGTCCTAAAACTTTGACAGCATAGAAAGAGTGTCCAAAGACAGAGACAGCAGATAGAGCACAACATAGGCCAAGCATGGATCTAAGTAAGCATCCCATAAAAGTATGCTCTAGGATAATGTCAACAAACTATGGCGTGTGTGCTATTTGTTTTTCTTTTAAGACAAAAGATGCTAATATAGGAGTATTTTTTCTAAACTGAAGCCTCAGGCTTCAGGTTTAATTGCAGTGTTGGCACTTTGCAATAAATCAGTGGGTTTTGGATTGCACTCTGGGAACTTGGTCTCTAAAAGGCTCACCATTAGTGCTGTCAGAGGTGGAGTCAGGATGCCAGAGTGTCAAGATGCCTGAGAGGTACCTATGGTCTCATCAAATTCTATGCCTTGTTCTTGGAGTCGTTCTTTCTTGTTAAAGCTCTCACTGAGCTGGGGCTATAAAGAATGCCTAAAAGTTTCCATGAATTGTCACTACTTTGGTGAACAATTCTGTTATGTAATAACAAAACACATCCAGACTCTCAAAAAGTTTTGACACTCTGTCACAGTATTTAACATACTGTGTTTCACTGGTTTCCAACCATATCTGAACACAGTCTCAATAAAGGAAAAAAATATGTTCTATTCCTCTTCATAGCCCACATTCCCAATACAGCATTTAGCCACAACTGGTTTTTAGTAAGTCTTTGTGGAATAAATCAATGATTGACTATTACTGATGCAACCAAAATAAAGTTTCAGTATTGAAATACACCTTAATATCCCCAATTGTTCCTGCTATACTCAGGAAGATTTGTGGGAAAGATTTCATTTTATACATTGTAGCCATAAAGGATGTTAGTTATTGCTGCATAACAAATCACCCCAAATTTAGCAGCTTAAAGCAACACACATTTATTATTTATTTTAATTTCCCAGTTTCTATGGGCTGGGAATCTGGGCAAGGCTAAGCGAGATCCTCTCTTTCAGTGTCTCTCCTAAGCAATAATCCACATGTCTCCTAGGACCACAGTGATCTTACCGTTCAAATGAGTCATGGTTCACTTCCAAACTTGCACAATGGTTGTAGGTAGCATTCAGTTTTTCATGGGCTGTTGAACTGAGGACTTCAACTCCTTGTTGGCTGCTGGCTAGAAGCTACTGTCAGGTTCTTACTATGCTGTCTCTCCACCCTGGCATCTTTTCTTTTTTGGGGGGTGGGACAATGTCTCAGGCTGGACTTGTGCTTATATTTGTAGACCCCAGGCTGGTCTTGAACTTGCAGTCCTGTCTCAACCTCCCGAGTGCTACCATGCCCAGTTCTGACCCTTATTTTTGTTAGTGTATGTTTGCATGTACTAATGTACATGATTACAGTTATTGTGGGGAGCTGGTACACGTACATAACTAATAAATGAATATAACAGATTTATATTCTTTTTATTTTATTTAAACTATTTTATATTACTTGTTTTCAGTATAGGAGGCCATCGTTGGCAGTATAAGGCTAGAGGGTCCTTGTGGACGAGTATATTTGTAGTAGCAGCTTTTGTGATGCTCAGGCTTATCTGCCCTCTGCCTCACCTAGGCTGTGAATAGAGGCCCCTGTGCTAGAAACACGAGCTGAGAATGAGGTCCTGGAGAGCCAAAGGGTTTCTGAAGTCTCAGAAGTCTTCCAGGACCTGAGAAGGGAGCCTTTTGGTGAGTGAGCAGCCGCTTGCTCTTGGGGCCTTGTCTTAGTTACTTTTTCACTGCTGGAGCAAAATACCTGACAACACAAGTGAAAGGATGAAAGGTTTATTTTAGCTCACATTTTGTAGAGATTTCAGTCATTACTCAGCTGGTCCCAAAGCAGGGCAACAAGGCATCCCAGCATAGCAGCGCAGAAACAGTTCATGGCAGGCAGGCGGAAAGCAGCATCAGTGAGCTTTCTTTTCCCTTTTTATTGTATTTCCCTACAAGCACATTGTTTTGTGCTACCTAAACCCAGAGTAGACCTCCCCATTATGCACACTGAAAACTAGGCTAAGCCAGTCACTGCATGAATCCAGCTATCACACCCTTAATCCATGATTTGTCCACCTCCTTTGAAGTCCCACCTAGGAGTGCATAAGGCTTTGGGGAGACAGCTAGATATTGGTCTCCTGAGTATATAGACCAGACTCTGGCCATGAAGGAACACTGGGTAACAAGGCCATATCTAACTGAAAGGAAATCCGTTTTTCCAGCTGATATTGTTTTTGTGGACAAGAAGGAGGAATTTCAAGAAGCTGATTATAGTCAGTGTGATAGAAAGAAAAGTGCCCTCCACAAAAAAATATCCATGTGTGAATACCAAGGAATTATGAATATGCTCTTTCACATGGGAAGCACAGATTGAGATCACTGATAACATTATGTTGCTAATCAGCTGACATTAAAAGAGGGAGGTTATCCTGGATTGTACAGGTGGGCTCCATGTAATCACAGAGGTCGGAAAAAGATGGAGATGGAGACCAGTGTGTGTGGCAGAGAAACATGATTTAAGAAAAACTCATTCAGCCTAAGAGGACAGTGAGAATGAAAGGGACCGTGAGCTAAGGAATGCAGAATGCTTCCAAGCCCTGAAAAAGGCCACAAAGGAAAGGCCTCACCCCAAAGTCTCCAGAATGAAAGCAGCCTACCAGCATTCTAATTATAGTCCTGTGAGACCAGTGTCAAATTTCTGGCCTCCAGAATTTTAGGACAATGCAAGCATGTTGTATTAAGCCACTAGGCATTTGGAATTTTGCAACAACTACCATAAGGTATTAATAGGAAACAGTGTAGGGTTTTCTAAGTACAGGGAGAAAAATCTATGGTCCAGAGGGGCAAGCTGACCCTCCTCTGAGGTAAGGTGAAGAGATGCTGACAGCAGGCCCAGTCCCTCCAGAGCTCTGTGGTCATGGTTGTGGACTGGGCGAACTCATTTCATACTCAGGGATCAAGGGCTGTCAGGGAGTTCCCAGACACAGGAAAACAGGCCTTGCATTCCCTTCTTTGGAATCTCTGGAGTCACTGATGACTAAAAAGTGAAGGAATTATTAGTCAGTGATGGTTACCAGGAGAACCCTTGCTCCTCTGACCCCTCCACAAAAGATGCTGTTTTGTTTATTTTTCCCTGTGGTGATTGACAGCTGAACCCTTTAAAGAAAGGGAATTGTGATTTGTTTTGTGAACAGAAGCAATGATAATGGAAAAAACAATCATTTCTCATTTCCCACTCAGCCAGGGCTGCCAGTAACCAAGGACAGAGGAACAGGTGTCGGCAACAGAAGAGAAGCAGAATCCTGATGGAGCCCTGAGGCAGAGAAGAGGAAAAAAGGACACTGAAAAGCCATAGGAAGGAAGATTGCCCATTCAGGCATGGGTCCAGGACCAGTAAGAGGAAGCTGATGGACACGTCACTAGGGAGGTCAGGCTGCATAGGGTGGAGCTAGGCCTGGCATGGAACTGGAGAAGACTTAGGGTCTTCCTCTTACTACTACATAAGGCAGGTGGCATTTTCCCTCTTCATTTTATAAATTTTAAAACTTAAAATTCACAACCATGATAGAACTTTGGGGGTGAGGAGATCAGTTGATGATAAGAGGCCCCATGTCAGAGAAAGAAGAGGTAGCAGGAGATGAGAGGACTGGCCTCAGAGCACTTAAAAGACACACACTAAAAGACACACACTGACCTCCGCTAGCCAGAGACACTGGTCTGCCCTCTTCACACAGTTCAGCTTGCCACTTCACTGCACACCACCCTCAGTCTTTGCTTAGACTCCCAGTCACTCTTCTCTGAGGTTTCCCAACTGCTTTGTGTCCAGCTAAGTGGGAACAGAGCCATAGAGGGAAACAGCCATCTGGCAGGGTTCCCCGGCACCCAGCGCTCAGAGCTGCACCCTGGCAAGACTTTCGGCCATTTCTGCCTTCTTCTAGTTCCCAAAGGGAAAAAAAAAAAAATACTGATTGTAAACATCACTTTAAAAGCATGCCATCCAACAGCCGGCTCAGCTGCAATACATCAGCCTGAATTGTGCTCATTTATGGTGAAGCATTTTATATTAATGTTTTCATTGCTTATCACAGACACTGGCTTTAAAGTGCTTAAGCCAGCTGTACTGAGTTATTTATTAGGCTTTTCTTTTTTTCCAAGTTGCCTTTTCCTTAAATAAAGTGTTTGTTTTACTTTCATGCGTTTAAGAATCCCTTTTGTATCCTGCCTTTCATTTCTGATGGTTTATGTGCATACACCCACTATTTCTTCAGAATATACTCAATACCAGTGAGTGCCTGGTGAAGTGGGGCCAGCAATGCCCATGGAAGGAAAAGCGCTGGTCAGGCGGAACTCAGCCTCTGAAGGGCTGTCTAGTTTCCTTTCCTCCAGGTGCTTTTTGGTTCTGTGAGCTGGATTTCACCTCCACTGTAATGGAGGAGCCCTTAAGAACTGACCTGAAGTCCACTGATTGAATATCTGGGCTGTCCTTAATAATGCTGATCATCTCCCCATTCCATGTTCTCCTCCAACCATTTTCACCACTCCTCTAGCCCCTTCATTACCTCTTCTTCTATAAATGGGGGTGCCATTAAGATCAGCCCTTCTTGTCTCCTGCAAAATTAGCACTCACATGAAGTCCCTTGGAAGAATAAAATAATCCCCTTCCTTCACCCACCTGGCTCCAAGAAGTCCACAGCAAAGGGCCGGCCAAATAACTTAGTGGATTAAAGCACCTGCAAGCAGGCGCAGGGTCCAGGCGTTGGGTCCCTGGACCTTCCATGCTGGACCTGCCCCTAGGGCACACTGAGATGGCAATTGAGACTGGGCGTGGTGGCACATGCCTGTAATCCCAGCTCTTGGGAGGCTGTAAACAGGCAGATAACTATAAACCTAATCTAGTAGTGAGACCATGAACACCCTGTAGACCCTTCCCTAAAATACAAAAAAAAAAGTCCACAGCGAGATAAAAGATGAAGGGATTGTTGGTAGAAAGATAAACTGCCTAGACTTGTGTGTCATAAGATGAGTCCACAGAAGTGCATTCACTAAAGGCCAGGGTCTGATCACTCCATGCTTAAGATCACCAAGTGATCAAGTCCAGCAATAAATGGAGAATTTAGCATGGCAACATGGTTCCTCACTTTCAAATAGGAACAGAGAGCCACAAATGAGCAAACATTCGTAAGAGCACTGACAAAACCCAAAGTGCAATAAATAGTAGAAATAAGAGACACAGAGAAAACAAAGGTAAAGCAGAAAATAAAAGAAACCCTTTAAATAACTAGATCTTCAGAAAGAAATAAGGTGAGTGTCCATGCAACAGGAGCAGAAAGCTATTAGAAAAGAAAGATCAGAAAAACTTAAGAGGGGCCGGGGAGATGGCTCAATGGAATAAGTGCTTCCCTGGTAAGTGCAAGGGCCTGAGTTCAATCCCTGGTTCTGCAAAAAAAAAAGAAAAGAAAAGAAAAAGAAAAAGAAAAAACAAAAGAAAAGAAAGCAAGCAAGAAAGAAAAACTTAAGAGTGTCTGAGTATTAAACATGAAACCACTATACCAAAAATTATAATCTTCTAAAGATATTAAATATAAGCAATCTCATATGAAATAGACAAAAAATGCGATATTTTTTATGTTTTTGGTACAGGGTCTCAGCAGCTCAGACTCATAGTGATCCTCCTGTTTTCAGCCTCCCCACTCTGGAATTACCGGTGTGTGGCTGGTCTCAGTGGCCAGTTCAGTACACTTTGGGGAGGGGCCAGCAAGGCATATGGTGCTGGGGATCAAACCCCAGTCCCTGTGCTTGCCCAAGCAGGTGCTTAGTCCACTGAGCTATTTCACAGACCCAATAATGTGATACATTATAGGAAAGAAGTAATAGGAAAATTAAAGCATCAAAAAGGACCAAGTAAATGTAAGTAAGAGAACTGAGAGGAAATAAGGCAGGCAACTACAAAGGCAAAATTCCCAAGGGATTTCCAGAGTTGAAGGGCTTGAAATTCCATATCTGATAGGCTATCAAAAGATCAAACATAATGGGCAAANAAAAAAAAAAAAAAAAAAAAAAAAACGGGCATTGAAAATTTCCAAAATACCAGGAATAAAGAATAAGGATGAACACTTTTAGAGAAAAGGAAAAAGAGATCACACATATAACTGTGGAAATCAGAAAAGTATCAAACTTCTCAGTACTTACAGTAGAGACTAAAAATACAGAAAAGCAAAGAATCCTGTGGAAAAAGTACTGCCATCCTACAATTCTATATCTAGGCAAATGGTAACTGGAGTACAAGAATGCAAAGTGCATATTAGGATATATGAGATTCTAAGATTTCAACCTCTGTGTGATTTTATGATAAGCTACTAGAAAAGGATGTTCACAAAAGCAAGAGAATAAATCAGAGAGGTCATGAGATCCAGGAAAAGAAGGGGACCACTGGAGGAGAGGAGTTTCAGGTGACCAGGATAGGTGAGGTATGGCAGGACCAGAGGGAGCCAGGCCAACTCAGATGGAGCCGGAGACTGGGCCTCCAGGTGGAAGGAAAAGCGCTTCCTGGGCAGTTTCCGAATTCACCTGACTTCCCAGTGGATCTTGGCAGTATGGATGCAGGGACTGGGGAAGATAAACAGTAAGTAGGTAGAAAATTTGGTAAATTTTCTAATTAGTCAAGTATTAGCTCCAGGAATAACAAAAAGTTTAAGAAACAAAACTCCTAACTATTGTTTGTGAATATTTTCATAGAAATGTGGAAATCCTAAAAATTTATTGAATAAAAAAATGCTGCACCATTGTGTTGGGTGTGTAAAAGGAAGATGGTACCCCAACAAAAAACAGAAAGGCTAAACCTCCGTGCAGGGAAGTTAAAAAAGAATGTCTAAAAGATATGGAGACATTAGACTGTAATTTAGAAATTTGAAGGTAAGTGTCAATAACAAAGGCTCAAAAAGTTGAAAATGGTCTTTCTGGAGAGTGAAACTTAGAGATGAGGAAGGGTGAGCAGAGAATGGCTAGATTTTTTTTTTCTAGGTCTTGTCAGAAAATTTAATTTTATAATCATGTACATGTACTGGCTTGACCGGAAGTACACACTTAATTCAGTTGTAAAACCAGAAAGGTCCCCAAGCATGTCCAGGAATTTTTTCCAGCCCCACCCAAAGCTGTCCTATCTAACAGCCACTTCCTAAATTCAGTATCTTTACTTCCTAGTCTGAGGCTTAAGAAGTAGTGACCTTTACCAAGGATCCAAAAGAAACTTTGAAAGCCCTACTGATTCCATTTCCTTCTGCCCCAAAAATCTTTAGCATTTGAAAGTTGAACTTCCCACATACCCATCCAACCCAGGATGGCTGCTGGTCAACCTGTGGCATGATTTAAGCATGGACTAAAAAGACCACACTGCCCCAAAATATCTCCCCACTGGCCTGAAATTTATTCCACTTCATAACCATGCTTGAAATTCTACCAATTAGAAATTCATTTATAAGCCCCTCTTGTAAAATGTGCAAGAGGGATTTGCTTATTTGCAGCCACTCTAGCATCTGAAATTAGGACCAATGTCTGGGCCTAATGAAGAAAAATGGATGGCATTCTTTTGACTGAAAAATTCCCTTATCAGTTCTTGTTCTTCGTGAGGGAACAGACAACTCCCACAAATGATAAGCAGTCTCTTAAGGCAAAATCTTCTCCAGCTGGACAGCCATAAAGTATAGAAAGTTCTTCCTGTGGTCAAATAAAATTTGCTTTGCAACACTCAGTGGTTTGCCCTAGTTCTGCACTCATCAACACAAAGTGTAATCCTTCACCCCATGTCAAGTATTCCAAGCCAGATTTCCCCTCCTTGGGAGTTCCTAAAGCCTTTCCTCCATGTCTAACAGCTGTTAATACATGTGCACTGAGTTGGTTAAGTAAAGCAGAGCTTTAGAATCCATTACCTGCCTCTTGTCCTGGAAAATTGCTTTTATTTGTGTAGAAGACGTTGGAAGTGTTGATGGGCAAAGTAGCTTCATGTTCTCTGCTTCTCACAGGCCTAGCACTGTGGCATATGCCAGGGCGCATAAGGCTGAAACCATTACTGTAGGGCCAGTCAGGCAGTAGGCAAAGGTAGACCAGTGAAATCTAAAAGGGATCAAAATGATGCTGATACCTGGGCTCATTGGTTCTAGTAGACATGTGAAAGGGCGCTGGAGAACCTGAAATACAGTTTTATGCCAAAGCATAGGCTGTTTACTTTATGGTTCTCCATAAAATTTCTGTTCTCAGAAGGCTCAAGGACTGGTCTTCTATCTTGTATCTTGTATCATCTCTTGCTAACTAAAGCCTTTGAGCAAGTTTCTAATGATCCAGTTTATTAACCTATTAAGTGAGGGCTTCCCTATCTATCTGACTTCCTGATAGAGTGTTATGAGAATCCCACAAGATAATACCCTTGGATATGCTTTGAATGCTTATAGCAAAGTGTTGCCCTACATCCAAGGGTGGAGACAATGGTTGACTTTGGCTTGTGGGACTTCCCTAAGAAACGATGCCCAGAAGGAGCACAAGCATCTGAATGAGGCACATTCCTAAGACCTGGTGGTATGGAAGTAGAACCATCAATGTGCAGCCTCTTGCAAATTTTTGAAACAAAACAATAACTGATAAAACTTTTTGTCTGGTTATATCTTTATTCCAGATTTATTGAAGTTTATTGACAAGTGAAAATTATATATATTTAAGGTAGACAATGTGATGGTTTGATACACATGTATGCTGTGATCACCACAATCAAGTCAAATAATATATCCATCACCTCACATAGTTACCTTTTGTGGAAGGCAGAACACTTAGGCTGTATTCTCTCAGTACAGTTCAAATATAAAATATGACATTAAGGGCTGGCCAAATAGCTCAGTGGATTAAAGCATCTTCAGGTAGGTGAAGGGGCTGGGAGTTCAATTCCTGGGCCTGCTGTGCCAGCCCTACCCCAAGGACACACTGAGACAGCAATTAAGACTGGGTGCGGTGACACACACCTGTAATCCCAGCTCTTGGGAGACTGTAAACAGGTGGATCACTATGAATCCAATCTAGTAGTGAGACCCTGAACACCCTGTAGACCCTTCCCTAAAATACAAAAGGAAAAAAGAAAAGAAAACATGACATTATAAGCGGTAGTCACCATATTGTCCTTCAGACTTCCAGAATTTGTTCATGTTACCATTAAAAACTTACACCATTTGATTAGCACCTCCCCACTTTCTGCCCTCCCAGAACCTGACAACTAGAATTCTACATACTGCTTCAGAGAGTTTGAATGTTTAGATTTCACATGTGTGAGTGTGCAGTATTTGTTTTCCAAATCTGGCTTATTTCATTCATCAAACTGTTCTCCAGCCCACATCCAACACATTGCATGGAACACAGGGGTAAAAATGGTCCCACAGCAAGGTCAGCTGCACAGGGAATCCTCATTGTCCATAGAATGATACAGGAAACATGTTGGGCCATGAGCAGAGACACTTGTTTGGGTTGTGCACCAGCTGGCCCTACAGTAGATCTTTACTCTTACAGATATACTGAAGCCAGGGGCAGAGGGATGTGGTGTTCCTCATATAAGGGATTAGAATCAGAGACTTAAAGAGGAAACACGGTTAAGTCTGTGAGTAGGCTTTCTAAAATGGCCATAAATGAGATGTTTCTATTTGATAAGCTAGTTCCTGGTGTAAATCAAGACAGAGTAGACAGGACTGGGCTCCTACTTGTCTACTAATGTAGTGCAACTTGGAGAGTCTCCAAGTCTCACTGTAATTAAGGAAGCAGGGCTGGGGAGTGATTTTCTATACTTTCATTGTCACCCAAGTCACCAGCTAATCAGACACCTAAGAAGGGCTCAGCAGTGGCTGACTGAGACAGTCCAGAAGAAACCCATCAGTAGGCTACAAAATAAATGATTGGTATTCAAACCACAACCATTGTTAAAATTTGCTATGCAGCTGTCTTAGTTGCTTTTCTCATTGTAAAGACAAAACACTCAACACCCAAAGTTGAAGAAGGAAAGATTTATTTCATCTTACAGTTTGTAGAGTTTTCAGTCCATAGCTGAATGGCTCCAGAGGAGGGTGACCTGGCAGAGGGTCATCACAAACAAGAAGTGGTCCACAAAGTGGCAGAGCAGGCAGAAGGCAGCAACAGCAGCCTGCCTGCATTCTCTCCCTTTATATTCTGTCCAGGTTAGAAGACTACTGATTTGCGCCACCTGAACCCATGGAGGGCTTCCATTATGTGAACCCTTAATCCCAGTATCATCTCCCTTAATCCAAATTCACAGACTCTAATCCAGACACCTTTAAAACTCCCCACCTATGACTCTGGCCTCTAAAAGCCTCATATACTTCCTTTTCTGTAAGAGGCATTTAGACCAACTCTAAGAGTTGACAAAGTCCTAAAAATTTCAGCCCTGCTGAAAATTCCGAGTCCAAAGGCAACTCTGAGAATTAAGGTAAATTCTTAGCTGCAAGACCTAGTACAAATGAAAAGAAAGTCAAACACTTCCAACATACGATGGCACAAAATAAACATCCTCATTCCAGAAGATACAAATAAGGAGAGAGAAAGGAATGGGACCAAATCAAGTCCAAAATCCAGCAGGGAAAGCATTAAATCTCATAGTTCTATATGCTGTATCTGGTACAATCTGGGGCAAGATGTGAACTCCAAAGGGCATGGATGGCTCCACCCCTGTTGCACTGTGGATGATTGTACCTACTGTGGCTTCTCTCTTGGGTCTGTTTTGCGCACTTCTTGCAACTTTGCCCATAAAAGTCACACTCATGGCTTAGCAAACCTTCTGCAGTCTCTACTGCACCGTCAACTTCACACTCAGCTTCACATACTGCCTGTCAGTGGCACACTGTCTCACCTCCCAGGCTTTCTTCTGAATCTAGGTGGAAACCTTATTGAACTCACAACTCTTGCATTCTGTTTGCACCTAAAACATATAAAAGACATCAGAGTCTGCCACCAGCTAGAGTAGTAGTCAGGCTTCTTTCTTGGCTGCAGGGTTTGAGTGACAGGATTGCTGAGCACTATGAACCAACCCAGAGGAACAATTTCCCTAGACCACCACAATTCTGAAACATGGTTGTCTAAGTTACTTTTTACTCACTGTTGGGACAAAATACTAATACCTAAAATTAAGAAAGGAAAGGTTTATTTAGCTCACAGTTACTGGAGGTTTCAGTCCATACTCCGCTGGCTCCAAG
>NDGN011347027.1:0-27904 GCA_002564285.1 Tympanoctomys barrerae | reverse complement strand
CTCTCTCTTTCTCTTTTCCCTCTTTCTTTTGTACACAGCTAAGTTAGCTATAAATATCACAAGCCATTAGCCTTCTGTGCTGGACAGTTGGCACAGAAGACAGTGGTGGCCAGAGGCACATTCACTGAAGGACAAGTTTCAAGGAAAAAAAAAAAAAAAGAGTGCTTATGTCACACACCTTGAAGCTCCTCAACTGGTGTGAGGCTTTGCTTAATAAAACATCCTTGAGAAGCAATGTTGGTGGGAAACCCACTTTTCAGCCCCCCCTCTGTTCCTCTTAGGCATTCTCTCATGAAATTCTTCCTAACCTCAGTTCTTCCCAAAATTCATTTCTCAATATTAGAGGACAAAAACTACACTTCAGACATCTAGCAGGGTTGAGGTTGTGATAGTTCTCTCCTATTATTTAGAGGCCTGTAGACTATCCTTATGTCATTTGTATCATTGCTCTCTTTACCTGGGAGAGCTAGTTATCTGATACAGAGGAGATGTGGTGTTCAGAATTGTAAAGAAATAGGAAACTTTCTTTTTATGTATTCAGTACAAGGTATACAGGGTCTCACTATACAGATCAGACTGGTAGTAATCCTTATGTTTTCAGCTTCCCAAGCACTGGGATTAGAGTCATGCATGCAACCATGCCCAGTCTCAGTCGCCATCTCAAACATGCCCCAGGGGCAGGGCTGGCAAAGCTTGTAGTGATGGGTATCAAACCCTGGTGTCCATATCTGCCTAACCAGGCACTTTAATCCACTGAGCTATCTGGCTAGCCCTAGAAAACTTTTGGAGGAAGTCTAAAACTTATTTTACCTTCTCTGGATTTAACTGATGATTATAAGTCAACATGTAATGACAACATATTAGTTAAACTGAACAAACTTCAAAAAGAACAAACTTAGAAAAATGTGATATACTTAATTTTAAGCTACAACATGTGTGTTTTGGTGTGAAACTGACTTTGAGCTTTTGATTATGATGCTCTGAGGACTGGCATTTCCATCCTTCTTCCTTTTCTCACTCCTTCCCTCCTTCTCTTCACTTCCTCCTCCCAGAAATGTGCATATGTACCTGTTTTTATGGTTTGGATTAGGTTGATTCCAAGGAGAACATGACATTTGGAAGGGAGAAACTGCATGCATTTCGTTTTACCTCCGTGCTCCACTGTAGGCTGAATAATGTGTTTCAAAGACATCCGTGCCCTAAAGGGCAGGACTTTCAAATGCTTCCCTTCCATAGGAAAAGTAATTTTGCAAATGTGATTAAATCAAGGGCCTTGACACTGGGAGATCATCTTGGATTGTTAGGGCCCCATGTAAGGTCCGACCTCCTAATGAAAGTAGAACCAGGAAAGAGTCAGAGATACTCTGACCTTTAAAGTTAAGCTCCAGATGGCTGGCTAAATTTGAAGATGAAAGTAGACCAACAACTTGAGAAAATGCAAATAATTTTCAGAATGTATGAAAGGCAAGTGCAGTAGTGGATTCTTTCTTAGCATCCTAAAGGACCCTACACCACGGTGGCTGATATTGGTCTTCTACTCTCCAGAGCTGTAAGACAATAATGTTTGTTTGTTTGAAGCCAATTCACCTGTGGCAAAATATCTAACCAAAAGTAGAAAATTCATATAGCCATCTCTGTTAATCTCTTCTACAATTACATCAATAGATGATTTGGTAAAAGATTTCAGGAGCTATGAATTTCTACTTCTTAAATCATTCCCTTCAGTTGTATGAACAGCATGGTGTCTCTTTTCCTTTTACATCTCATTGCTTATCACAATCTTAAGTTATATTTCCTATTTACAAAATAATTCAATATCATATGTAAACGGATACTGCTTAGAAATGTACAATGCAACAACAAAGAGAAGAAACCTTGGCTTACCAGAGACTAGCTGATTTACCAGGTTTGTTGGGCATGACTTTACTTATTATTTTCAAAAAAGAAACGTTTTTACTCATATAAGGAATAATTTAAATGGTGGCAGGCTATAAGACATTTGCTGTGTGTTTTTAGCAGTAGGGAATATTCCACTCTCTGCGTGCTCACCTAACCCTGCCCTCAGCCTTCCATCTGCCCGCTACACCATGTTTCCCTCCTAAAAGCCGACGATGATAAATTCAGGCTCATCGTTTTCCAAACTCTTTTCCCTAAGCCAGCCAGTGCTCCCTTTCTCAAGCATGTCTGCTTGTGTTATTCATATTCTTAACATCCTCAACTAACCTCTGTAATTTTGGATAAAACTGTATTGTTTGCTGCAAGAATCAGTAAATTTTAAAATGCAGTTCTTTATGCTTAGATCATCTTAAATTCTTAGACAATCTGAATTTCTGAGGGTTTTTACCTCAGCCTTCCTGGATTTCTTCAGCTTCTTAAATGAGAGTAGATTAAATTATCTTGTAATGTATATAGTATTAAGGTTAACATCTTGTTCAGTAAAATTCACATTAAGCATCTTTTATTTAGAGTGCATTTTTTTGTTTCCCTTCTGGAACTTGATGCAAACTGGCCTCATGTTTACATTTTATTAACTTCACATTATCCTAGTCTGTCTCCTTACAGTCAATGTGAGAATAGCGCTCTTGAGGTCAGAAATTGTGATTTGTTCACACTTTTCCTCAAGTCCTATAAAAGTATGTGTCTCAATTTTCAAAAAGAAATATTTAGTTCAATGTACTTATATGAATACAGATGTGCTTAAATGAGTATACTAAATATTTGACAGATTTCATCAGAACACTCTACCTTTGTTAATATTTTATTTAAATGTTTTGCTTCTTAGGTTAAATTAAGGCTCATAATTTCAACTCTGGATAGCGCAAGTGCTGCTGAGATTGACAGAAAATTTTAGCCAACTGAGCGATTAATGTAGAAATATATACAAGAGTGTACAGAATGAGTAAAATATTCACTTAAGCAAAACTAAACAAAATGGGGATATAAATGAAGGACAATTTTGTAGTGAATATATATATATACATATTATATATATATATTTCTGTACATATAAAATAAGAGATATATCACTATTTTCTCTTAGTTAAATAAGAAGAAAGTTTTGCACTAATAGTGTTCAGACAAGACATCATATCTGAATCTTGTACTAGAAATAACTACTAGGAAGACAATAATATGCAATGTATTAATTATTGTAACTTTCCTACTAACCTGTTTTGAAACTGTCTCATTGCTATTTCTTTCTCAATAAAATTAACATAAAATAAATATCATAATTAGTCTTTAATCATCATTTTATACACTTTAGATTTTATATGCATTGTTAGAAAGGATGCTTGATATAAATAACTTTGCAAACTAAGTAATAAGTATATTTTGTAGAATTACTACTGTTGTAAATTTGCCAGCACTAATAAAATAAATGAAAATAAAAATATATACTCAAGCAACTGCAAAATATTTACATTTAAACATAAGAATTTTATACATAGCTTAAAATTAGCCTTACATTCAAAGCCAATTAACTAGTGAATCTAGAGGAAGATTAGGTTGATTGAAACAGCATTGCTTAAAAGGACAAAAAATGGTAGGATGCATTTTCAGTCATAGGAGAAGTTTTTGGGTGAGGTGTCTCACAGAATGATGAAAATGTGAATCAAGTTTGGGCACCAAAAAAGGCAGAAAGAGAGTAAGTTGGACAATCATGAGGAACCTGCATTATAAAAAGGGAGTTAAAGGGACAATATAAAGAAAAAAGGAAAATTCAAGTGGTTATTTGTATGTACAGATGGATTTAGGAATAATAGTGCTTCAAAAGCTACAATTTATTGAAAACGGAGACAGTATCATATATCCAGAAAGTTATTGAGAAAGCTGTGAGAACTCAGAGAAGACAGGTTGGTTGTAAGGATAGAGTTGTCTACCTCACACAAATGGCAGCTGTAATTTTGAGATTATGAATGACCCGAGAGCATGACTTTTTAGAAGTCCCACGTCAAGACTGAAGGAAAGGTGTCTGGCTTACATGTACGTGACTGGTGGTACAGCGGTGAACCTCACCCAGATTCCTCTTTCCTCTGCACCCCTTCTTATTATGGAGAAGCAGGCTCAAGTGACTAATTAAAGTTGACCTTATGCAGATGTGAAAATTTTCATTTTTACCATTAGAATCTTGTAGTTCGGGTCCAATGTCTATGTCCACAATGAAGATGCCACATGTTTCAGATGACATGGTCCAGGAGGACAGATTCTTCACCACCCTGGATACATTGATGGAATGTGGACAGCAAAATTCTGCTAACCTAATTATAGAATGAGTGAATTGGTAAACCGATGAAGTTCGGTGGTGTCTGTTTTAATGTTCTGTATCTTCTCTAAAGAATGCCAAGTTACAGAGATTCACAGATACATGATAAATAAGGCGTTTAGTAGAAGAAGAAGATAGTCATGCTTGAACACTTTGGGGATGATGACTGGGAAACAAAGAAGAGGTCCCATTACTATTATGAAGTCATCACTAACACTTAGGAGAACAAATTCAGCAGAAATAAAAGCAAAAATTCAAATAGAAGGAGTGATTGATTAGCAAACTTTAGTAGAAGTCAAGTTACATTATTATGAAGTTTGTAAGTGAAGGACAACATCATCAAAACAACAGCAACCAAATATTCAGGACTAGTAGAGTTTACTGAAGGTTTCTTAGTAGGTGAAAAACTCTGAGAATATTTGTAAGTATAGAGACAAAGATATAATTTTATAAGCGATGATCCCAGAAGAGGGCAAGTGACATGGGTAGATAAAAGAAGAGGTTGAGTTGGATGTTTCAAAGTCAAGAAAGGGGAAATATTGAACAAGCTCACACTGAAGGTATCCAACTACTTTAGTGGAGAAAATTGATTTTTGTAACCTAGAAAAAAGACAGGGTTAAGTTTACTGGAAGCAGATGATTTTTCTGAGTGTTTAATGGAAAACAAAATAGAACATTCATCAGAGATGCCAGATGGTACTGCAAACTTAGATATAAGCAAGACAAATATGACTTTTCCCTAGAATAAGTAAAATCTAAACTTAATATTTTGAGCAGGAGAAAAATACCAAATAACTTCTGAAATTATTGCAGTTGCTTAAAAGAAACGTGAAGATAAGCAAGAGCTGATATATTGATTTTAAACCAACAGAAACAGTACTGACAAACTTAACATTTCAAGAATGTAATACTAGCGCAGAGTTAGAAAACCTCCTTCCTTGTAAACTAAAATAAGAAGTTACTAGACAAAAAGATTTTGGTTTTTTGGGATCTCAGTATCATTGGTGGATTTAAAATGTTATTCTTAACGTTTCCTGCTACACTATTCTGTAACAGTGAAAAACAATGTTGGAGTGTTCATACCCAATATGAGGAAGGAGTGACCCAAAAATATACAATGTGAAAATTTCTCTGTCTGCTTTCTCAGTTGTTTATTTTATTTTATTTTATTTGTTCACTGTCATGTTTCATCATAGAGCAAAAATTTCAATTGGTATAACTGTTACTTCAGCTGCTCAAAATAAATTTTAGATATCAATTCTCAATCCCAACTATAAAATAAACAGGTCATTAGAGGGAAAAACTAGAAGTCAATAATAAAGTTTTGATTTCAAGAATGAGGGTCTCATGCATCTGAAATGAATGATCATAATTTTTTTTACCATTGTCATGAATGGAAAACTAAGTGAAAATAGAATAAGAAAGACAGAAGTGCTTTTAGAAAGAGAAACTCATCAAATTTTTCAACAAAGAACTGAATGAGCTAGGCATATGATAGATTAAAAATGAATTAGTTATTTCTCAGTTATACTTACGTCTTTTGACATAATTATGAATGAACTACCAGGAACATTCAAATTATTTCAGTATTCTCTAGCAAAGGAAAAAAAACCTTAAAAATGAATATAGATAAATATTTGTATATACAAAAAATATATCCGGTTATGGGATTAGGTACTTGAGAAAAATATCATAAAAGCTAGTTTTGTAAAAGATTATTTGTGATTTATGTAGTTTCTTCAAGAAACAAGTGTTTCTGTAAGAAAATTTTTCTTCCTGGGTCTGTATACAACGGTTTGAATGCAATTAGAACAGGAAATTATCACACATCTTCCTAAAAGTAGGTTATAAAGAATCAACTGAATGTAGCACTGCTCCACAGTGGTGACGCAGGAAGGAAATGTACTTAGGATAATGTTTTATTTTCAGAAATTTGCCATAGTTGAAGCTTTGAGAAACCATATTTACAAATAGAATGGTCTGTGCTAGACACTTCTGAATAATGCCTACATATATGTAGGCAACTTCTAAAGTGTAAGGCCTTACTTTGACAAAAATATATATTAAACACCCCAAAATTAAGATGACAGTAACAAATTATACACAAAAGCTCATTAAAATTTTTCCATTAAATTTAAAGATATGATGAGGACTTTTACCTATTTATGTCTAAGTTTGAAATACGTGTTGGAAGAATGTCTATTCTATTCACATTTCAAAGAAAAGCTAACTCTAGCATTTCTTAGAAAAAATGATGGTTTTTTTTTGTATTTTAGGGAAGGGTCTACAGGAGAAAAATGATTTCAACTCCATTTCATTTCTACTAAAAAAGATTTTCTTGGAAATTGGAGTTGATAGTTTTGGGAAAGCAAAAATTGACAACTGTTTAATTCCTTCTCAAGACGGGCTTATGACTATAGAAAAGGTCTCCTTATCTGCTAAAGATTTTTAAATTATGATTAATGAACTTTTCATGAAGCTCAGCCTTCTTTAATCAATATAAAACAGAATGAAGTTGCTGACCTTCTTGCTTAAGAATCTACAGTGTAAAATTCCCACTTCTTATTTTCCTATGAAAGCAAAAGTTAGACAATGAAAATCCTCCAACTTGCATGCTCCCTGGATAATCAAACATGAAAGATAAAATAATTGGAAAACTCCAATTATGAATCAAGTTAATTTTTCATGCAGTGTAGATGCAAAAGAGATGTTTTACTTACATAATCTCCATCAATTTAAAGATCTACGTGTTTAGAAACTACAGAGAATGCCTAAGAACCTTGTTTCCTATGAGGCCCCCTGAAGTGTTTTCCCCTTGGTTGCCTGTACAAAGAGTGTTATTTTTAATTACAGATGGAGGATCACCAAACTGATTGCACTGGAGGAAATGACAGATCTGGAAAGAGAACAGAAAATTGAAGGAGTGAGAAAGAGAGAAAAGAAGAAAAGAAAGCAAGAAAGCAAAAAAGCAAGCAAGCAAGAAAGGAAGGATCTTTCTCAGATTCATTTAAATGTTTCTTTTTAGGAAAATCATGGTAATATATTGCTGTCTGAGGAAGAAAGTTATTATACAGCATTAGCCATTTTTGATGTTGAAATATTTATTTTTTAATTTAGTTAAAGTCTAATTTAATATGCTATATATCAGAAACAGCTTTTTTCTTCTAAAGAACTATAGAATCAATTCTTAATTACTTCAAAAATTTCCATTAATTTAAAAAAATTACTAGTATTGTTTAGCCTATGAATAAGCCAGGAGTTCAGACCCTTGCAAAATATGAAAACCTTTCAGGCCCCATTTTTACTACTTTCCAATCTGCCATCACTTTTTCTAAACATATTCATATTCCAAATATAAGATTTGCTATTTTGTATGCAAACAATACTTTTAGTAATTTATTATTTACAGATAGAAGTGATAGTCATAATCAAGTGATATTCATACTCAAAATTTACATGTGTTCTCTTTGGGAACACACAAGCAAAGAGGAGAAGGGTATAAAGGCAAAAGTTTTTCTACCTGACACATTTATTAATTTTTTTCAGGCTTGGTGTTTGACTTACAGAGAAGCCAAATGTAGTTTCAAATATTTGGTAGTTTTCCATGTTAATATGCAAACTTCTCAAGCTCCAGTATGTACTGGAGCTGGTTTACATGGTCTGGAATTGGTTATTTGAGCTCACCTAGAATAAGTTTTCTCCTTCAGCAGTGTAGATAATAACAGGGCTTACCTCAGAGTTAGGCCTTAAGTAAGTTACTTCATGCAAAACTTACACAGCACCCTGTTTGACATATATAAAGGTAAAGAAGGCCAGCTATTGTAATTACCATCATTGCATTTATTTTAGCACCTCATTTTTCATTTTAATTAGTGAATAATTTTGTTTTGTTTTAACTCCTTCCCTTCCAAAGCTAAGGAGAATATGAACTTATAGCATGTGAAAAAATGATTGATTAATATAATCACACCAGGATGCATAAAGTATTGTTTATTAAATCAACTTATGTTAAATTTCAGGAAATATTTGGCACAGTGTTCATAAAGGATAACACGCAGTGTACGCAAACTTGGGTAGGCAAAGACATTACAGTGACCTGCAGAGAGACAGTCACGACAGATGAGTCTTGGCGAATACCAACTCATTTGAAGTTGTAATCTACATTATGGAAATTCTCACGCTTCACACTCACAGAAGTGTTCTGTCGCAGGAATACTCTTATTCCTAAGAGAAAGACACCTGCTGACTTTGCGACTGAGTGTCTGGGAGTCAAGCACAAGAGGCACTGGTGACGAAGACAAGGGTCACTCCGTAACATCTGGAACCACTTGGGTCATGTATGTGCACATGCATGACTTCCGGGCTTGCAGGCTAGATAAGCAGCCTGAGTAATGAGGGCGACTAACTGCCTTTCCAGGAGCTTCTGCTGTATTCTAGCTGGCGTCCGTCCAGGCTACCTCCATGAAGCCCCCAGCTAATTCTCTGCGGAGGGATTCTGTTGTACCTGGGCAACGGGATGCAAAGTTGCTAACATGGTGTCAGTGAGGTAGTTCAGGGGACTAAGTGTCTGCTTAGGCAAGCACGGGGACTAGGGTTCGATTCCTGACACCATGTGCCACACTGCCACACCAGCCCTGCTCCTGGGTGTGCTGATCTGGCCACCAAGACCGTGTGTGGTGTCGCATGCCCGTAATCCCAACAATGGGGACGCTGAATATAGGAGGATCACTACAAGTCTGAGCGGCGTAGTGAGACCCTGTACAAAGTACATTAAAAAACAAAAACGAAAGAAAAAAAAATGAAGTTGCTAATATGAAGGAGACCTGTAAGGATATAACTAGTTAAGTGAAATCTTAATTTCATTTGTTTTATTATATACACAATGGTCGATGTATAACATAAGGAAACCTATTTAATTTTTCCATTTTCATTTTCTAACTTGATATTTATTCATTTATTATGAATTTAGTAGAGTCTACAAGGTCTCACTATGTAAATCAGACTCATAGTGATGCTCCTGTTTTCAGCCTCCCAAGCGCTGACATCACAGGTGCGCCCCACCATGCCCAGTCTCCGTGGCCATTTCAGTGTGCCCCAGGGGCGTGGCATGGCACACCTGGGATTGAACCCCGGCTGCTGCTCGCTGCCTAAGCAGGTGCTTTCCTCTGCTCTTCTATCTGGCCAGCCCTTCCAATTTGATCTTTGACAAAAATAGTCTATTTTGTCACAGTATTTTTATTGTGTAAATATTGAGTGCTCTTGGGCTGACGATCTAGGTGCTTTTTATTTACCTCTTTGGCTTACTTTCCCTACAAAATAATATTCTTCGCAATTTCAAAGTCCTAATCTGCACTTTTTTCTCTGTTGTTTCATGATAATTTACTTTTTCCTGCCTTTTCCTATATTTTTTTCCAAACATACACACTTTTATACTTCAATATTTCATATCTTCATTTTTTTTTCTTTTCCCAGGTCACCCCTCCCCAGCTTTCTCATCATCATATGATAGAGTAGATACAGTGTTTTAATGGACTTGCTAACATTACGAGAGATTAATAACTCCTCGGCTTCTCAGTCCCTGCATTGAAGCAGGTAATCAAATTTTTATGTCCTTTTATTCAAAATGAAATGCGTCTTGGTAAAGAACCAAAGCAAGTTTCCAGACTAGAACATTTTTGTAGACTAGACAATGGTTTCACAAAAGTGGAGAGAGTCTGAACGATAAAATGTGAGTAGCCTGTAGTTCTCTAAGATGAAGTGGTTCCTATTGATTCTCCAGAAGAAAGAACTGACACACAGTCACATCTGAACAGCGAATATATATATAAAATCTTATTTTTCATTTGACTTGGTCACAGCACCATAGATTTCTGCTTTTCCTCCCTATTTCCCTGCTTCATTACTTCGTAGCCCGAAGAAGACCCTCAGCTCAGTGGGAGAGCATAGAAAATGAAGGAAACCCTTTGGTTTTTAAGTTTTGGCAAAGTGGCCAGTTTGCATGCATGGTATGTATCAGGTTCAGGTTTCTTTATAGGAGGGTTAAATGAAATTTAAACAAAAAATATCCTAGTTATTTCCCCATCCACTACCCTCATTACCAACCTCATCAGTGGAATTGTTTGTCATACTCTTAGCTCTCTTTTCTAAGATAGTGATGTTTTGGAATACTTCATATCAATTGCCTTCTACTTTCCTCCCTGACAAATAATTTCTTTTAGTACTATCCACTGATATTTTCTTTAATACTTCCACTTCCTTTGGCAACAAATCTCTGACCTCCTTCACTCCATGTTTTGGATTTGAGTGTATTTATTGTTCCACACCCTGGGAGAATTCAGACTGTGTGATCATGCCCACCCTGTGGTGCACCAGAAGGACTGTATCCTAGGCAAACACAAGAGTCCGCTCCAGTGGGTGCTAGACCTCAGATGATGTCCAAGATCATGAATTCACCATGGTCAGTGCACTCTGAGTCAGGGGCCTAAATCTTGGTCCCATGACACTGTCGAAATCTGTGAATCGACTTTGGAGTTGAAGAAATGCAGAATAAAAATGCTGAGTTTATTGCCAACTCTAGTGCATAAAGGCTTAAAAGCAGAAATTCAATAAGGTGGAGAAAACAGTGAAAATATATTTGTAACTCAGCTGATGTAGTATTGTAGCTCCTGGCACCATTGAATGGAGTCTGGGGCAGGTGAGTAAGCTTTGGAATGAGAAAGACATGTTTGAGAAATGCACATGCATACGTGCATGTATAAACACATAGATACTTAGAGGCATGATTGGAACAATGTGCGTATGCTTAGAGAAGGAAGAGAATGTAGAAGTGCTACCAGAGGGCTGGCCAAAGAGCTCAGTGGATTAAAGTGCCTGCAAGCAGGCCCATGGACTAGGGGTGTGATCCTCAGGACTGCTGTGCTGTTCCCAGCCCTGGGACATGCTGAGATGGCGACTGAGACTGGGCATGGTGGTGCGCACTTGTAATCCCAGCTCTTGGGAGTCTGTAAACAGGCAGATCACTATGAGACCGATCTAGTAGTGAGACCCTGAACACCCGGTAGACCTTTCCCTAAAATACAAAATAATAATAATAAAAAAGAAGTGGTATCAGGAAAAGGACAATAGAAACTAACTAGAAAAGTCGATAAGACCAGGGGACAGTCTAGCAAAGCATTGGCAAAGCTGAGGAGTTATGTCACCTGCTTTCACAGAGTACATATACCAAATCACGCTTCTAAACTGATGCAGACTAAGCTTTCTCTTTCTACTTCTGGATTTCTGTAGAGACAAATGCCTTCTCACAGCGAGCGGCTCTCATTCTGCACTGATGCCAGCCATCCCGAAGCCTCTCGAGACCCCACAGCACAGCCTTAAGATTGTATGTAACTCTGGTGTAAGATGGTATCAAGCAGACCGCGCCCATCAGGGCCCCGCAGCCAACGATGCGGGTGCACATACTGTATAACCGACTGAACCCGATACACAAGGCACACACATTTGTTGACGCTCTGTTGTCAATGGCTAGTCATGAAAGAAATGGATCTTGCAATTTCTTAATGCTTGAATGTTTTCAGAGTTAATCAGCTTATCGGACCGAATGTTCATTGCTCGGTTAACCACACGCATACACTCCATTGCTTCTGTTTCTCTAGAGAATGCTCATGGCTAGTCCACTGACTATTAGAATTAGGACTTCACATGATTATGTAATATCAAATAGATTTTTCTTTCTGGCATGTAAAACTACATTTATGCTTTCATGACGTATACATTTCTTTGAGGCAAATTTCCATGTAAGAGTTATATTTTTCATTTTCATGAAACAGCCATTTATTGAGTGTAAAAAGAAGTTAGCATAACCATGACGAGTTTGTGTTTAGGGCAAAGTTGAGTCTTATAAGAAGACAAAGTGGCCTGTTTGTCACTATTTTCTTTTTAAGCCAAAATGGGAGCTCTACTGTCATTCCTTCCCAAACCTGGAGCTGTTCTGCGGTTATGGTTGCTGTTAGCTATTTTAATTTTGTTTTTTTTTAAGATGCTATAACTTCAGCTCAAAGTGGTCCTGTGCTAATTTTCCTGAGTCAGCCTTTTAGTTCTGTCCATGAGATGGGAAGACAATGCCAGGGATGGGAGGGCTTCAGAATGTCCGAAGTACCCCTTACCTGGACCTTTTATATTTGCATTTTTTTTTCCGATTTAGCATAGAGCACAGCAAGTGGTAACGCTGGGGTGAGGTGAGAGCCTCAACCCCCATTTTCCTCCTGAGCATTTGCACTGTAAATCAAAGGATGAAATTGAGACACACAGACGTCTTGGATGAACCTACAACGTATATGGCTGGAAATAAACTTCTTGATACTATTGAATAGCAAGTTTTGAATCTATTTGTGGTATTTTTCTTTTTTACTTTCTCATGTTATCTGGAAAACATTTGGTGTCTCCACCTGGCATAAACCATTTGTGGCTGCAATCTGCCTCAGGCTAGGGAGAGATTAGCGCAGGTGACTCAAAGGTGCTAATTTTCTGAAAACTGATATCAGAGAATCTGGTGTCAGCCTGGTTCAGGATAGAGCCCATTTGAGTAGAAGGCAGCCTGCAAAGGAAGCTGGGCCATGGGGCCCTCGGCTCAGAGCCCTTGCACCCCAGGTAATGAGAGGAAAGCTAGGAAATGTGGTCCTGTGGTGAGGGTGGCCTAGCGGCTCTGCAGGAAGGGAGCAGCAGGACAGCCCCTATCTCTGTCCCTCATGACACTCTAAACTCATTAAACTAAAACCAAATATGGGCACCCACTGCATGACAGGAAATTGTTCATGGATATTGATCGGAACTTCCTGCCTCTTACTTCCTGCCTCTTCTGTGGTTCTGATCTGGTGACAGGGTGCATGACAAAGGAGATCTGATAGCATCCACAGGACCAGAAAGACAAAAAAAAAAAAAAAATCAATCAGCATTAATCTAGCTTTAGGACTTCACTTCAGAATATCTGGATAACACTAGGCATATTTTCACGGTATCTGAACTTTAAATTCAGGATAACAAAGATCAACCCTTTTAAAATAGAAGGAACATATTGTGTAAACAAGGAAGCCCCCAGAGAGTTTAGACTATCACATTCAGTTTGAAGGTTTAGTAGAAGGGTAATGGAGATTTTCATTTCTAAAACAGTTACAGTAAAGATCCCACTCAGGGGAGGGCAATGAAAGGGGCGCGGTGAACGGCTTTCACTTTCCATGCAATAACAATTGGTGCATTTTTATCTTTTAACTTGGTGCACATTAAAAGATACTTAGAAAGACAGCAAAGCCATAAATCGTAAGTTAAAATACATCTATCCATCAAATCTCTTTGAAAAATACCTGTGATCTCTAAAGTGGGCAACGCATTAGGGATGACATTTCAAAAGAAGTGCTTTGCACAAAAGCATAGATGGCTCTGAATTGAGAACAGTAACGTTCAATTTACAACGCTACACTGAGCAATTTGGAGTTCTTTAAAGTCATAGACAGCCTTAATGATTTAACTTTGTAATCATTAAGTTAATTGTTGTATATATAGAATTATAATCAATAAATATTTGTTCAATGAAAATAGGCAGAAATATTTTAAGCTAATTATAGTTCCTTTAATCCCTCCTTAATGAAAATAAAATACCCCAACTTTATTTCTACACTGCACCCTCTTGCAAAGATATTTTAATTGGTTTGTTTTATGTAGAATATTTATGCTGACTTTCAAATAATAGCTTAATTAAAAACACATTTAAGCTATATGAATAGAGATTAGCATTTAAACCTTCCAATGAAATAATCTAAATGTGTAGTTTTGTTATTTATTTTTACCTGTTTCTTTGAAAGGAATTTGCTAACACTAAATATGCTCACATTTTCACATTTGTAGACACCATTTCACTGATTCTGATAAGGTCATTAATTGAAATGTTTTATTGATGATATTGAAATAGTTTCCTAAAAGCTTTGCCTCTGACAGCGCATTTTATCTGCACTTATTGTTACTGGTCTGAAAGGTCTAAAGAAAGCATAAAGGATCTTTCTGTGAACTTTGGCTTGAAAAGTGAAGTAAAGCTGGTACGAGCCATGTTGAGCTTAATCTTGTTCTTCCTTTTGTCTTACAGCCTCATTTTTAGTTGATGAGTCATACTAATATGTAGTTTTTAAAAACTGTGGAAAAAGTGAAAGCCTGCTTTTTTCAAATGCAATAATGATTTTCCTGGAACTAGTTCTGTATGATTTTTAAAGAATTGTCTAATTATTAAAACTAGAGATGGTTTATGCATGCTGCTTCTCTTCCTTTTCCTTTCTCTGTCATTCCTTTCGCTTGCAGCACTGGTGCTGGGACCTCAGGGCCTTGCATGTGCTAAGCAAACAACGTGCCACAGAACCAACCCTGAGCCCCACGCGCGGCAGCTTGCTGCCTGCGGAGATCTCCAGGCCGGGGGTAGGAGGCTACAGTTCTTCCAGTCTTCATACCCACAGCACTTGAACACATGACTGAATTCCGTGTGAATAAAGACTTAAGGGAAACCAGAGCTTAGCATCACTGAAGCTGATTTCTGAACTTACACATCAGCATCATCGACACGGAGCAAACATCTATGATGCTATTTCTAGGCTTGATCACTTTAAGAGAGACGAAGGAAGCTCATCGCAGGCTGCAGGACAGGCTTCTTGGGCCTCACCAAGATTGTGAGGTCAAGGGCAGCCTGTCCACTCACATGCACTGTGAAACCCACATTGTTAATATTCCCAGAACCTTTCTCTGTTTACTAATCCCTCAATGCCAGAAATATATTCCCGACAGAAAAGTCTCTTTTCGGTTTGGAGACAGACTGCCTCTGGGGGTGGACACCTGCTAGCTTAACGTTCTTTATATAGTCCAGACTGTAAGCAGAGGGATGCTCACTTGCCTCTAGGTATTTTTGATTCTCAAGTGCCACCTGGTCTAGCAACCGCAGCCAAATGTTATTTAAGACGTGGCAGAAAGTGTGGCAAAGAAATCGTGTGCATGCACAGGGCTATCTAAACACGACAGCCGCTCAGCCACGAGCGGGGCTGGGGCTTCTCTTCCAGCAGGAAACCTTGTTCTTGCTTCTGTTAAATCACACAGTTTTCAAGGGCATAGACTTCCTCCTGGGAGTGTCCCCGAAATTCTTTCCTTCATAACTCTACACTGAGGAGCTGGTACATGTGCTGGTGGATGGGCCTCATTGAGGAGAATATAACATTTTAACTTATTGTATTTGATTTTCTGCTTTTCTGTAGAGCTGGGGATCAAATCTCGAGCCTCATTTGTGCTAGTTCCCTGTTCATTACCAGCCTACATACTTTTTGTATCACTTATTTTTATATTTTTATTTATTTTTTAGATGTTAGAGATAAAACCCAGGGACTTGAACATGGTAACCATGGTACTGCTCTTGAGCTATACCTGAAGTCCTGTTTTTATTTCAATTTATTAAAAATATGAGTACTTAGTAGTCTTCCATGCACTTATATGTTGAAGAAGAGCAAAATGAAACTATTCATCAAAATTATTGTCACAGATATCTATCATTTATTTGTGGTGAAAATATTGTAAATTCCTTACTTCAGCTCCTGGAAATACACATTATCATTAACTATAATGTTCATGTTATACAACCCAACATCAGAATTTGATTCCTCCACTATTCTATCCTGTAATACTGTCAGTTTAACACTTTTGGATTCACCTCTACTGAGATTATACATTGTTTCTCCTCTGTGCCTGGTGGATAATACTTGTATATTGTCATTTAGGCTCAACCATGAATCAAAATGACAGACATTTCTGTTTTCTAATGGTGAATAATATCCCACTGTGTATTTACGCTCTATTTTTTGTTGTTGTTGTTTTTTACCCTACCTATCCATTGAAAGAGCCTTCGGTTGTTTCCAAATCTTGACTGTTGTGAACAATGCTGCCATACACAAGAGTACAAATACATTTTCAGCATAATGATTTCAATTACTTTATGTGTATATCCTATACTAGGATTATGATGCTTCCCATTGGTCATGACATCAAACATAAGTCCTGAGAAGCATGCTTTTGGCCAATGATAATCCCAGGTGAAGGGTTTCATTTGTCTTCCTCCCTTTACTTTTACAACTTCGTACTGCCAAATTAGTGAAGTGAAATGGATGGGAGAAAAAGGAAGGAAAGGAAGAAAGGATTGTAGAAAGGAAGGAAGCAAGAAAGAGGAAATGAAGAAAGATGAGAGAGAATAAAAAGGGGAGGAAGACATGAAAGGGGGGGAAGAATAATAATTAAAAAGCAGGAGGGAGGGAGGATGGAAAAGGACCCAGCCCTCACAGCTCATAACCCAGCAGTGAGTGGGTGAGGAGGGAGGGAACTGGCAGAACAGGCGGCCACCACACCCTACTCACATCCATCTGAAAATCCCCCTGCGTTTAGGTCACAGGTGGCAGTGATTGTGGCAGTGGCTAAGGGTGTACTCAGTGAAGCTTTATAGCTCAGCGGGTTAAGTGCCTGTTTAGGCAGACTCAGGGGAGAGGAGTTAGGTCCTCTGGCCTGCAGTGCCTGCCCTCCCCCAGGGCGCGCTGAGAGGGTGATTGAGTCTGGCCATGGTGGTGCATGCCTGTGATCCCAGCTCTTGGGAGGATGTGAACAGGCGGATCACTATGAGTCCAATCTAGTAGTAAGAACCCTTATACCCAGTAGACCCTTCCCTAAAATTAAAAAAAAAATTTAAAAAGCTTTATCCTGATTTGTCTGCTTTCCATTGCTGTATGGAGAATGAGTAGTCCTTATTCAAAATGCCTGGAGCAGAAAGTGTTAAAGATTTTGCATTCCAGGGGATTCTGGAACGCCTGCCCAGGTACCATGAGACATCATGGGAATGAGACTCATGTCTAAACACAGCCCCACTTGTGTTTCGAATTCACTTTATACATAATCTAAAAAGGAATTTTATGTATTTTTATTGTACTCATATTTTGAACATAATCTGTCACATGAGGCCATATGTTAAATTTTCCAGCTGTGTCTGTCAACACTTACAAAGCTCTAGACTTTGGGGATTTTGGCATTTTGAATTTTTGAATTAGAGACAATCAACCAACAATAACAGTGGTGCTATACTGAGTTGTTCGTGGTGTCCAGGGGACAGAAGTTTCTGTTATTTTTGCTGAATAAACACACACACACACACACACACACTGTAATGATAAAAATTTGGTGAACATTTAAATTTCAAAAATTTCTTCTTTTTTTGTAATTTAAGAAAGGTTCTACAAGGTGTTTAGGGTCTCACTACTAGATCAGACTCACAGTGATTCTCCTGTTTACAGCCACCCAAGTGCTGGGATTACAGGTGGGTGCCACCACGCCCAGACTCAATTGACATCTCCCTGGGGATTGAACCCTGGCCCTTGCGCCTGCTTACAGGCACTTTAATTCACTGAGCTATTTGGTCGGCCCTTCAAAAATTTCTTACAGAGAAGAGCACATTGCCTTACTCAGCATAGCCCTTGTTCTACTGTGAAGAAAACAGGGGGGTACTGGCAACAAACAGACCACGAATCAAAAGAACCAATGAGAAGATGCAGAGAAAACTCCAAACACTCAGCCATTCTATCTTCGTAAAGGGGCCAATAACTTTGACTGGAAGAGAGATAGCTTCCTTAATAAATGGTGCTAGAAAAATTGGGTTTCACATGCTGAAGATTACAACTACACCCTTATTTGTCATCATGCACTAAACTAAAATGAAAATAGATTGAAGATCTAAATTTCAAAACAGAGACACTAAATCTTCTGAAACATAAAATAGGTTGAATTCTTGAAGACATATGGGTAGGTAAAGACTTTGTGAACACCTTACTTTTTTATCAGATGTGATAAGGTTACTCTGAAAGAGTACTTCAGTGCTGCTTCAAAACAGCAAGAATGATAGCATAAGTATATCTGAAACAAGGGGAAGAATTTTTAAGAAGATTAGTGGGAATGTACCATTTATTATAATTTTAAAAATTTATATATTATCTCTGTATTTTGATTGTACTTTATGTATCTAATCCTATTAATTTTTTTCCTCTGGAAACCCTAACTGATATAGAATATATATTGAAAAGCTGATTTGGTAACAACTATAAGAGTTAAAGTAAAATAGATCTGTGTGTTTGTAATCACTGGCTAGAGTCATACTTCATGAATACATCTAATATGTATATATATTCATTTAAATCATATTTTGCATTTATAGATAAATTAAATTTCTATTTGGGAGTTTTTTTCAACCAAATTTTAAGTAAATGGACTTTCTTATTAAACATTAAACATCTTACATATTGAACAGTTTACTTCTTAGGCAAACTTATTAAATTTGAAACACAAAATACATAAAAAAGATCTTGTTATTTGTCTCTCTTGGTGAAAAATTTAAAGGAAGACATCCTGTAAAACAACTTATTTTTCATGTGCAATCCAATCAGATTTTACCAACTCAAAAGTTACTAGGAGTCAAATTTATTTTACCTTATTCTGGGTATTCTACTCAAAATGTTTCAAATTTCCGAGAGAACTTTAACATTTTTCAACTGTATATCATGTTAGGATTTTCAGGCTCAGTATTCCATCTTCAGTTAAGAAGTAAGCATTCAGACATGAATTCATTTGCTTTTAATTCATGATCACAGAGATTCAAGACTGTTCTAATGTCACATCATGTTCAAGTTGAAAAGCTAGCTGGACAACTATTGATCTTCCATTAGTACAATCTACCAGAAGACAGTAGCATCAAGTTTCGCTTCATGCTCAGGAAATGTACTCTTCATTGCCAAAAATTATGAAATGATGTGATTTGAGAGAACAGTGCCTTAAGGGCACAGTACTTTCTTAATGCATTCATCTTATCAGCTGTTGCCAGTGTGTTGGAATTTGTGTGATATTCTGGACGCAGGGAGTTGCTAGGGCAGTCCTTCACTCTAGGTGTCATCTGTAACAGTTTCCTATCAGTGAGAAAGTCTTGTGATGTGATGTGGTCATTGCAGTTTTAAATGTCTTTAAAAGGGGCTCTGGGGCCATATGGAGAGAGGTTCCTTTCCCTCAGAAGTGCCTCAGCAGCAGTTGGATCTTGAAGAATGAATACGAAGTGGGTATATGGAGAGAAAATGAGAGTCCGAAAGACTACTTACTGCTGAGAATGCCACTGCTTAATGTGACAGGGTAAGGACAGAGAAGAGTTGGGAAGGATAGACATCCAGCCAATTTAATACGCTCAGGAAGCAACTTGGAAGGAAAATCAATGAATATAACAAATAAAAAATAAAATCAATGAATATGACAAATATTATTACAAATTTTATTCTGGGTAAAATAGCCTGAGTTTATTGAATAAGAAAATGCAAAGGTTTAGAAATAAGCATGATTAGAAAAAAATTTATGAATGACTTCTCATAATTGGCCTCAAAGAGGAAATGAAGATACTCTCTCAAAATATGCTGCTTTTGAAAAAAAAAAAAAAAACTAGATTTGAGTGGATTAGTATCACACCAGTACAGGTGGTTACAAATATTTAAAAGAATCCTTAGGAAGACAAAAGCTTGGTATGCTTGTAATTAAAGAAAAATATCGGGAAAATATGTGAAAAGGTATATTGTCATTAACAAGAGATGCCCGTGTTGCTCAGTGGTGGATATTCAACTTTTCTATCCCTGCAGGCAATAACTAAGAACATCTGGATTTTTTTTGCCGGGGCGGGGGTTTGTTACAACGTCAGAAGGTCATTCCTAGTGTGCTGTAAACAAAAGGGCTGGATGTTGCCAAGTGTACCATGATGCCCGGGGCAGCCCTTCCCCAAAAAATGTTCATCCAAAAATATCAGTAATGCTGAGATTCAGAAATTCAACCTCTTCAAACTGAGTTTTTTTATAATGAAATTGCAGATAAATGAGGCTTAATCTTTGTAACGATTGATGATCTGGTTATTGACATATGAGTAAATAGGGTTGGAGTTGTGAGTGTGATGCTTGTTACATAGTGTGATAATAGATGACACTTTTCCAAGATGTAATTTTGTATAATGAAATTCTGAAAAATAAAAGAACTAAAGATGATATAAAGGTCTAATTTATTAACTGATTCTCAATGCAGCTTGACACTGTACATTTATGAAGTAACAAATAAATAGTAATGAAATGTCTTCAATATATTTTCATTCGTTTGTGAAAATGGGTTCAGAGTGATAATAGTTTATCACAATTAGAAAAGTATTGACTCATGATTTTTCTGATGTAAAAGAAAAAGGAAGTACCTGTAGATGCACATCTTTATTTACAGTCTTACAAAATCTTCTCCAAAAAGGACCAAAAGAGAAAGCAAAATAAATATTATTTTTAACTTGTAGGACAACCAAACCAAACAAAGAAGTATGAAGTCACTAATACACTATCTTAGTCACTTTTCAGCTGTTGAGCAAAAAGTCATCTGACACCAACAGCGTAAAGGAAGTCAGGACTGTTTGGGCTCATGGTTAGGGCTTATGGTCAGCTGGCTATAAAGCAGAACAGCATAGAGAGGGGTGTGGCAGAGCAAAATCATTCCCCCCATGGTGGCCGGGGAGCCAAGTGAGAAGGGGGTAGGCTGGGACAAAGTGTAGGTCACCCCTTGGTTTCCAGGTCACCCCTGTGCGGTAACTGAAACCAAGCAGGGCTGTCTCCTAGCAGCAAGCTCACACTGAACTTCTCCACTCCTGAGTGCAACACCCCATGTTCGCTTCAGGGACCCTCTAAACAATTGAGCCTCTGTGGGGCTATTTTAGGTCTAAACCATAACATAAACAAATTAGAATGATATTAGACAAACAAGTTAAATGGTGACACATTGCATATTTTATCAGACTAATAATTACAACTGGTTACCTGAAAAGGAAAGTGATATTACACTCAGGAAAGAATTTTAAAGAACTACTAGATCTAATCTAACAATTATCTGGGTGAACATCTAATCTTTTTGGGCTCATGTAAAGTCTCACTTAAGTTACAATATTATATATTAATGAGGGTATGCCTTTCTCAATCGTTTCTATACTAAGTAAAGCTTGCGATGATTCTCAATGGCTACATGATGGAGGTTGTTGAAAGTTCAAGGAATGTAGAAATGCAAAAAGTTAAAATTACATTGCACAACTTAATCCCACAGGCTCATGATAATGCATTACATTACAGGTTGTTTAGTGGTGTGAAAATCTCTTTAAAAATAACACATTCACAAAGAACAGGTCTGGAACATTTGGGCAAGAGAGAAAATATTAAAATGTGGCAATAAATCATGAAACTTCTGCTTCCAAAATGAGTTTCTAGCCCCACCGACATGTAAAGTCTGATAAGTAGAGATGCTGACACACCTAATAGCCATAGTTTGAAATTGGAATGGAATATTAGATAATGTTTACATGTCATGTAAAAAAGATCACGTGGAGGTGTGAATTGACACTACAGTGATCTAAAAATGAAAATTCATGCGAAATGTGAGCAAGGTCTGCACATTCTTTATATGTTAAGGAAAAATACTTTGAAACTAAATATTTTCTATGAATTTATGCTTGTTCCAGTGCTACAACTGTTCATTTTATGTGTTGACTTGACTAGATCAAAGGGTGTCCAAGCATTTGTCTGAACATTTTCTCTGGGTGTCTCTGCTTATGTGATCAGCACTGACATGGCACATGGAGGAGAGCCCATCTTTTTCCTCAGGGTTGGTTATTGTCATATTATTTGCTGTGGGTCTGAATGTTCAAAACTCTGGAGGAAAAGAGTTCACTCTGTAGGACTGCGGGAGCCCGAGCATCTGTCCCCTATCAGCATGTATCCTTCATCTGGATCTTTGATCTTTGGGCTGGGCCTAAAATTTTTACTTCTAATTCTTCTCATTTCTCTTCTGAATCTGACTAGAGCTCGATCTCTCATTTTGTTGGTTTCCAGTTTGCAGAAAGCAGATTGTGGGACTTCTTGGTTCCTTTCATTATGTGAACAAATTCTTCAGTATCTCTCTCTCTGCCTCTCTCTGTCTCTCTCTCTTTCTCCATCCTTATATATGTATGTAATATGTATTATTTTATATACAAGAAAAGTATACATGTATTCTCTATGTTTTCTCTTTTTCTAGAAAATTTTGACTAATGTGATCTTTACTATTTTTAAATTATTTTTATTGAATTTCTTAAATAAGTCCTTCTTAAAGCAAACTGATCCTTGCTGATTAATATGTAATTGAGTCACCTGAGCAAATTGCACTTAAGTTTTTACATTGAAGCATGCTAATGAACTTATACACTCTAGAGCTAAATAAAGTAACCTATATCAATTGAACACTTACGTTACAATATCATTTATATTCATGAGGATATGGCTTTCTTAATTGTTTTCTATATACCAAAATTTAAGGACGATCATAAATGGAGAGTAAGAAAAAAAGAGAAAAAAACTTTTGAGGCAAGCAAGGATAAAAGCCATGATCTTGAAGTTTAGAGAGTAAAAGTCTCTCCTAAGAGATTAAAGCACAGCAGGAAAACAGGAAGATATCTAGAGTTTTAATTCGTTGTAATTTTTCATTGACAGTCTAATACCTGTCTATGAGAATGACTAAAATGGAATGTAAATACATAGCAATGATTATTTGCTCAGTGAATGATATTTTTATGTCACCTAAAGTGACTCAGAAGTAACAGCTTGGAGTGATTCTTCACAAGCCCTTTTGCTCTCCATTCTCTAGGAATTTATCAGAAAGTAGTTATTTGACTACAAAATATATTAGAATATAAGCTCTTGTCACTCCCTCTACTGATAACTCCTGGAGTCAGTTCCCCATGGCCCCCTGCCTGGGCTCTAGACATTGCCTACCATCTATACCCTGCTTGAGTGTTCCTTCTACAGATCCTCTTCTCAGTCCAGCTCCCGTAAGGTCAGGGATGCAGAAACTTGTCACTCCTGTGCCCAGAATCTCCATGCTGCCACCTCACTCTGACTCACATGTAGCTCTTTAACCTGGTAGAGAGCAATCCCAGTACAGCACATCCACTAGGCTTGCTTTTGTCCTGGTCCTGACAGCGGGGCACAGGCAACCTTACCTCATCAGAGATATGTGTTCCCCAGTAGGCTTGAACCAAGCCCGACCTCGGACAAATTCACTTGCTCTGATAGCTTTGTTCAGTCACTCCTTGAAACACTAAAATATCACACATGGTGCTAAACATATAGAAATTAACCTCTCTCATGCCAAGTCTGAGCCTTTCACCCCTGAGAAAAACTGCATGACACAAATTTCCTTTTACAGACAGGAAAGCAGCATCTGTTTTCTCAGCAGCATCTGTCACAAGGAGGCTGAAGTAATCTGTTTCATAAGTCCCAGTTGTAAATGCCGTGGTCCAGCCACTCTGTTAGCACTTCTTCCTTGGGAATACCGTTGACCTCATACTGAAAAGTTTTGAGCAGCCCCTTCTAGGAATAAGCTGCCACTTTTGGTAGGACTGTGGAGGTGAGTTTGGTCAGAACAAATTCCAGACTTCAACTCCTATTTTTCATTCTTTCAGGGGTTTCCACTGTTATTGTCATTATTATAATTATAATAATTATTATTATATTTTGCCATTCCCTGTGATCCTTGAAAATCCCTAAACTTCTGTCTCACATCCCCAACATAATATAAAGTGCATGAGGACAGAAATACACTCAGCTGTATGACTAACACTGCTGAGTGTTTTTAGAAAACAACATACAAATTGTTACTGGATATAAAGATGAAGAAAAAAAATGAAAGGAAGAAAGATGGATGGATGAATAAAAAATGGATGGGGAAGAGTTATAGGAAACTATCTCACTACAAGGATTTGAATTTATTAAAACAAAGTTTCTGTTGCTCAAATCGTTAGCGTTTGTTTATATTCACTTAATGGGGGAGGTACTTATACAAGTACTGACTGCTTAGATTATGATGAACTGATTAAAATATTTTAGGTAGTCTCAACCTGCTTCTTTGATAACTATAACATCGAAAATGTTAGCATCTAGAAACCACTCACTGCATATGATTATCTTTTATTATATACACACTTTTACCTTTTAGAAATAAATAAATAAGTAAATAAGCAAACCCTGCCTTTAAGTTTCTTATGGAATCATAGGAGAGCACAACACGCACACAGACAAAATTATACAGTGTATGATGCAAAATTTATGATAAAGATAAACAAATCTTACACTGTGTGGGCTTAAGGGTATCAGGAACAATCATCGGATATTCTCAAGAGAAGCTTACACTCAACCAAAGATGATGAAATAATACAATCTCGGGCTGCCAGATAGCTCAGCAGACTAAAGCGCCTGCTTACGCAGAGCTCAGGGACTGCGGTTCGATCCTGGCACCACAAGGTGTGACAGCCCCAACCCCCGGGGCACACTGAGATGGCAATTGAGACTGGGCGTGGTGGCACCTGCCTGTAATACCAGCAACTGGGAGGCTGAAAACATGAGGATTACTACTAGTCTTATCTAAGTAGTTAGATCTTGTAGACGTTGTACTAAATACATAAAATTAAAAAAATAATAATAGTATCTCTTCAATATCCTGAGAAAGTTATCATGGACTCTAAAATTCATGATTACATTTATTTATATAAAGTGATGTGCTATTTTCCTCCGATAGAGTGTCCTGGTATGGTCCAGTTTAGAAGAGAGCAAATCTGAGTCCAGAAAAAAGGAACAAGAAATGTGTATCTTGTTACCTCCAGGAGCCTGTACCTTCAGAACAGCCTAAAGATAAGGAATCAAAGGTGGAATACATTTGGAGACTTTACAGCTGAACTTTCAAGCCGTATTCTGTATAACTATGGTTTAGAAGGAGAATGTGAAGGTGAAAATATTATGGCAACATTTTTGAAATATTATTTCATTACCATAATACTATTGCTTGTGTACTTTATTGACATAGGGCAAATTATAGCTCAAAAACATGCAATGAATATTTTTCTAATTTTCTAATAATCAAGAATGAAAATATAATATATATTATGTTCTTGAAAAGAATTAGCACCCTACAGTCAAGAATTTATAAAAAATATAATATGATGATATGAATATTACAACACTGAAAAGAGATCTAGACTGCATAATGCACAGGAAAATTTTAAAATTCCATTATTGAGGTAAAAACTGGTAAAGAGTGAAGCTGGTTTTTTTCTCTCATTTAACTGTTGTGACATTTTCTTCGATTAGGTTTCAATAGGCACCATTCTTTAAAATTCGTCAATTATTTTGTCATGAAAGTGTTCATTTAAAAATAAAGACTGCTAATGCCAGTTACTAATCAATCCATACCTATAATTGTATAGCTTGACATTTTGGAAGATGTGTATGAAGAGCTTATGATACATTAGTTCAAATACAGTGTTCCTATAGCTCAAATCACTTCGTGGAAGCAACATTTTTAACACACATTGATAAATTGTTACATTTCTTTCATACAAAATGTGGTTTTAGACATATGTACCTTAACAGGAATGGTAGTAGTGTCATAGGAAATATGTGTGTTGTAGGAGAAATCATCCTTTGATAGAGGTAAGCAAAAGGGAGAAATGATTCAGACCCTTATTTTGTGTATAAAATCAGATTTTGATTTATGTCAGAGATTGGAGACTCTTCAATTCTTCCACACTTTAATCTGTGTTCTCAGGATGCTTGGGACTCAGCAGTAAAATATTTTTATCATTTTTTTATGTATTTGGCACAGGGTCTCACTACACAGCTCGGACTCATAGTGCTCCTCCTATTTTCAGCCTCCCCAGTGCTGGGATTACAGGTGTGCCCCCCCCCCCACAGCATATGGTGCCGGGGATCGAACCATGGTCCCTGTGCTTACCTAAGCAAGAGCTTAGTCTGCTGACCTATTTCCCTATACACAACAGTAAGCTATTTTTAAACAAAAAGACTTTATGATTGAATTTTTGCTTCTGCTTGAACTCGTGTTGAAATCAGTTTTCTTTTCAAAAAATGAGACATGACAATTACTTTTCTGTAGATATTTGAAAGCATTTTCATAGATATTCAGTAGCATATGAGTTGCAGAACAACAAGCAACTTTTATTAGAAATTTTCTTGTTAACAGAACAATAGTTGTGGTTATGTAAGTGTGCCTCTTCCCAGTGTATTGATTGCACTTAATTATAATAAATGTATCTATTTTAATGTAAGTAAAGTTCATTTGACTATGTCACAAGTTATTTACTTTTAAAACTATTCAGAATATATTGCATCTCCAAAATTTGTAAGAAAAAAGAATGACTTACTCTTTCATCTAAAACAATAATCATTTTTGTAAAACTGAAAAAATATAAGAAATTAATTCAAATAAAATCTAAAAAAACTATAAAATCATGTTATAGTACTATGCATGCAAATGATTATCACCATCAAAATTTGCAAATAGTTTCTTAAATGTTTGTTAATTTAGAAACTATTTGCCTTCATTCAAGTATATATTTAAGTATTCCTGAAAACCATGATTTCATCATGAAAGTAAAAATGATTATATTGGCAAGAATATGCTTATATAGAGTAGCGTCAGTCACAATATATAAAACTTTTGACTTTTTATGGAAATAAATTTTATTGCTGAGATAACATTTATTCCAGTTTTTATTATACTTTATATATATATATATATATATATTTCACTTTTCAAGGCAATAAATGACAATATCTAACTTCAGGATAAAAGAAATAAGATGGGCTTATCAAGTATAAGGTTTATGCTACAGCCAAAACAATCAACCCCAGTACTGTTTGAGGAGCCATAGTGGTCGTCAGACCATACTCTAGGTGCAGCATGGCAGTGATTCCTGGGGACCCTGTGGCTTTGCCCTGTGATTGGCTCCCCTCACTGCCTCTCAGAGCTCCCAGGCTTGGCCCATCGGTGGAGGGAGAGACCAGATATGAGCTCAGCACCTCACTGAGTTGAGGAGACAATGATGAGTCTTGGGATTCTCCTTTTATAAGGCAATACCTGAGTGGGTAGAATTTCAAAAAGAAATCAAATATTTATAGAGGTGACTCCTGAAATTCACAGCAAAGTATTGATCAATGAAGGCAGTCCAGTAAACTGGCCAGTTTGATAGTTCAGATGAAAGAACTATGAAGGCATTAGAGAGACACTAATTATGCAGCCCCATCTGTCCTGTAGGAAGAGGACCTGATTTGCAAGGCACAGGCCTTGATACACAGAAGGACCAGACCTACGAAACTGAGTATCACTCTTGCAGCCTGAGCACACTGCAGAAGTAAGAAGCTCGGGGACAGAACTCCAGCTAGCTATGGTTCCCCCTGCCCAGGGTCACACACATTTGTGCAAGAATTAAGCTATCAAGCCAAAACCAACATAAAATCCACACTGCTTGACATTTGGTCAAATGGAAAAGAATATCAGAAGCAGTAACTTAAAAGAGTGGCAAGAGAAGCAATTTTTAGTTAGCTATCACAAACATACAATCTTACTTTTGTGATAGTTTTGTAATATTAAAAAATTCCTCATCTAGGGGCTGGTGAGATGGCTCAGTGGTCTAAAGCACCTACTTAGAACAAGCTTAGCAAA
>NDGN011347023.1:13948-24625 GCA_002564285.1 Tympanoctomys barrerae | reverse complement strand
TTAACTTTAACTTTGTCTTCTATTTAGCAAAAGTATACATGAGTTTGCTGGGCATGGTGGTGTCAGACAAAACCTCACCCTCCTAGTCATCATCTCCCTCTTCAGCAGCTGCTTGGATGTCAACTAGGGACAAGGTATTCTGTCAGGAGCATGGAAACCACTTCTGGCCCAAGGATATTTTTTTTTTCAACTATAGAGAATTCTCAGTGGCTACAGACCGCTGAACTGATTTCTAGTGCTTACAACAGTCTCCCCTGAGAACCCAGGTTGACCCCATTCTACCACATTCTCTTTGATAGTACAGTGGTATAGTCCATTGCTGTGGTTTCCAACTGGCTCCTCAGAGCTACCTGTTGTGGTAACTCATCAGATAAATGATCTCAGACATCTGAGGTGGTGTCCCCATGAAGCCCCTGGGAGCCCAGATCTCCCCAGGATGTGTGACAGCAGCTCTGAGTGTGCCATGTGCTACACAGGCAAAGCCCTGGGAGCTCACCCGCTCATTCTTGTCAGTGCAGAAGAGCCGTGTATGGTGCCTCTTCTGCACCACAATGAAAGTGATCCCTGGCTGGTAGTCCTTCTCCAGCTTAATGCAAGCCTCACGGATAGCCAGCAGCTCATGGTGTAGGACCTGCAAGAATGAGGTGGGAGAAAGGAGAGGCGTGAGGGTTTTGTGCTTCCAAGGCCTTTCCCACCTGAAAACAAACATTTCAACGCTATATACATCTCATAAAACTGGGCACTGTGCCATAAACCCCACACCAAATGAGTAAATTTTTTTGCTAGGTGTGGTACTGGATACTGAACCCAGGATCTCATGTATGGTAGGCACTCCAGCCCAGGGCCTGTAGGTTCTTGAGCACCTTGGGCTTCTGCAATAACACAGGCAGCCAGTAAAGATGCTGTTTGGCTCCACTCCCCAGAAGTGGGTGTAGCTGCTAAGTCTTACAGCTACCTTCACTGCTTCTACTTCCCCAGGAGGCATCTTCAGGAAGCGGGGAGAGGTAGAGGAATCAGTCTCAAGCCACTGAGGAGAACAGAGCTCCAGGAGAAGGTGGACTTCTTACCACTCCAAGGTATCTTGGGGAGGGGCTGGTGCAAAGAACAAAGAGCTACCCTTCCCCCTCATCCTCTCTGACCTGGATCCACCATCGTGCTGGGTTTTTGGATGCTGCCCCAGTCTTTTCTAGCCCAAACAGTTTTCCTGGCCTCTGCATTCCCCCACCTGCTCCTTATACTGCAGACAGAGGAGTTCCAGAAACAAAGTCTCTGTCCTACAGAGATCGTATTCTGAAAGCTCGCCAGACCTGGAGCTAGAGTCTGGACTCCCAGGAGCCCTACGCAGCTGACTGCGCTGCTCCACTTGCCACTGGCCCAGCTGGATCTTTACTCTCCAGCTCACCCAGATCCTCTCCTCCCCTCTGTCCTGCCTCTACATCCTGGCTTGGGAAAAGCCAAGTTTTACAGTCTACAGACCCCTCCTCTTCACTGTAACCAGGTCGGCCATGGCAGCAAACAGCTGAAACTGTATATGCAATAGTGAGTTGGGGGAGTGATGGTGGCCGCACAAACAGGTAAATCACAGACATCTGGGGATAAAATGCATGCTGAGAGAAAAGGCAGCCAACCTGCTGGAACTGGCCTTCAGAGACACCATCGCGGTAGAAGATGATGCGGGTGGGCTTGAAGCGCGTGGACTTATAAAACTGGATGAGGAGCTCACGGACCATCGCAGCCAGGTCCTGGATAATCTCTTGCCGGTGCTGCTGTACACGTACAGTGGCGCAGTAGCGGTTGGGGTGTGCATCCATGCTGCCCACAACCTGCAGGAACATGCAATGAGCACCTGCACGGGGTCTGGGGGCTCCGTATTCTGGGCACATGCTCGAGAGTAGCCTGAGGATGGGCAGAGGTGTCTCAATTGCAGCCATGGTGGCAGAGTTGGGTAACTGATGTCTTTGCTTTCCCTAAATGTTTGGCAAGAATACTTGCTTATACATTCTGAAGAGCAAAAGCTTGCCTTAAGGCACACTGTAAAAAAAGGTGATTACTCAGAGAACTTTAATCTGCTCGTGACCAAAGTTGGTTGAATTAATCTATCCAAACAAAACAACTAGTGAGTGTCCCTAATTTTTTCAAGGCAACTGCTTTTCCAGAGAGGTATTTGCATAACAAACACAGCAGCCCCCTACCCATTTTGACCTGAGGAGGATGTGGGCTGATCTGAAGGCAAGCTAGGCCTGTGAGCTGTGGTCTGAAGGGCCAAGCACAGAGTGCAGAGAGGAAAGTGAGTGAAAGGAGGGAGTCCAAGAGGCCTCTGGATTCCTTGGTCAGGAGAAGAAAGAGACCAGTCCAGTGAGGATCATGCCCAGCCACTCTCGGGCTGCCCCTCCACTTCTGCGTAGAGGCCTACCTCCCTGTGAAACCTGACAGGAGGGGCTTCTTCTCTTGAGGCATTCTTCCAGACTCCTGATTCTCTGTCCCACCTGGGGCTGTAAGTTTTCTCCCAAATCAAGTGAAAATAAATAAACTTGAGGTGTTCTAAGTTAGTGTGGATAGAAACAATGTAACATAGAGAAATCTGTTCCTATTGGGAACTGCAGGGATTGAGACAAACACAGAGCTTTCTTGTTTTGGAAAACCTGGAAAGCTTTGGAGTCTAAGACTCAAAAACCCAGAAGCAGATCCAATACTATACAGCATTTGTCCAAGAAAACAAGCTAACAGGGTCAGTGAGAAAGATGGCAAGAGCACATGCAGTGCTGGAGAGCACCCAGCTGTGCGCTGACCGACCTGATGCCAGAGTCCTGACCGCCTGCTCTACAGGCCAGAACACGCTCCAGGTGATGTGCTGAGCTGCCCTCCTGATCACACGCAGAGAAACTTGGCCAAGTGAAAAGTGCTGCTCATACAGGATGTGCTGGGCTAGGACTATGGACCAAGTGGCAGGAGCTGGCTCGCTTGATGTTGACTCCATAGAGGAAGTGTGGCCCTGAGCAACATGTAGACTCGATCCATGTGCACTGTACACACGAGCACACAGTATGCATGGTGGTTTTCTTCCACCCGGGGCAAGCTATCTGGGTCTCTCATGTTCACAACCCTTCAGACTGATCAAATAATGAAACTAGCATTTTTCTCAGCACCTACTATGTGCCAGCGCCCAGGGCTTCTGAAGCACATCTGCCAGGGAGGCCAGAGAACATGCAAGAAGGCATTCACTGGTGTGTGTGCGAGTGCGTGTGCATGTCCTAGGCAGTTTCAGACAAACGACCAGAATTGAAACAACCCCCCCCAACTTTCTGCTTTCTTCCATTTCCTTAGCCACCCAGCCTCCAGTCAAAGACACCTGGGAAGCCACGCACGGAGACACACACTTTTAATCTTAGCACTGAGAGGGGCTGAGGCTGGAGGATTTCAAGTTTAAGCTCAGACAGAATAAGTTGGAGAGGCCATGTCAATAAATAAGTAAGATAGGGATGCAGCTCAATGACGGAACACCCCTGGGTTTGTTCTCCAGTAAAATCACTTACTTAATCAATAAATGGAGAGGGAGGGGACTCAAGGTTGATACGTTTTTACACTGTGCATTCCAAAGTTTAAAAACCACTGTCAGTCCTTATGATGAATATTGTCATTATGTGTATCTACAATGTACAATAAAATCTGATTTAAAAAGTACAAAAAAAAAAAAAAAAACTGTCAGCGGTGTGTGGTGTGGTTAAGTCCTTTAGCAAAAACACCACTGCAATGGTGACAGTGCACCCTCTTGCAAACCTCCAGTGTGGCAGTGAAGCTGAGGTCCAAGTGGCCAGAAGCCTGGCCAGAAGTGCTGTACTCCACGCTGGACCTTGGAGGACCTCAGCTGCATCTCCCACCCACACAGCATCATACACAGTCGGACTGAAGCTGGCCCACACACATTGCGGATGGTATTAAGTCAATTCCTACAGCGTCTTAGAGCCTTATTATAGGCCATTCTCAGTGTCCCTTCAATCTCCTGACTGCCACGTGGCCTGGACCTCATGAAATGAGCAAAACACTATGCCTCTGAGGAAGAAAGCTAGGCCATGCTGCAAAGGGAGCACAGCCAGCTGATGCACCTGCCAGGCAGCACGTCATCAAACCGGGTGTCCTAAGGACAGTGTGGACACTCACCGCGGCAATTGAAGGCTTCTTCCCATCACCAGCAGGTGGGTGAGTGACATCTGCTCCCAGAAAGATGACAGGCTGCTGGAATACAGGAGGCCTGTGGGGAGAAGCAGATGTTGGGGCCAAAGCTTGGGACACAACCTGACCTGGGAGGACATGAGTTATTACTATCCTTTTTTAGGTGGCTAAAAAAAAATTATAGTGGCCGTGTTTTTGAACAGCATTTATCTTTAAAGATATACACAAACTTCATAGATAAAAATCCCACGATGTCTGAGATGTGCTTCTGAATGACCAAGGAGGAGGAAAGTGGCAGGGTGCACCCCATACAGCAATGACTGGAGGCTGATGGCTGCTGATGTTGGGGTCAGGCAATGTGAGTTCATCATTTTATACCCCCTGCCTCTAGATACACTTGAAATGAAAAAGTCTCAGGAGTTGGATGTGGCTTAGCAATGGAGAATTTGCTTAGGTCGTGTAGCATGGATGGACCCTGGTTCCTTCCAGAACTCAAAAAAAAAAAGAAGAAAAGAAAAAAGGGGAGGGAAAGGAAGGAGGGAAGGAGGAGGGAGGAAGAGAGAAGGGGGAGGGGAGAAGAGGGAAGGAGAGGGACAGATACCCATCAGAATGCACTGTGGTCATTTCTCCACTGGGGAAAAGAGCCCCATGGCACAGAGTGAGGGGTTAGGAAGGGGATCCCTACTTCCTGATCATCACCTCCAGCAGAAGCAGCTGTTTAGTGTCCCATAAGGGTCTAAGTCACACACAAACACAATATTCCAGGTGGCCTCATACTTGCCTAGGGGAATACAGGGGCTCGGGGGACATGTCTGCTGCATGGTGTGAACACCCTCCTCCAAGTCAGCCTCAGCCAGAGACCAGGAGCTAACCGCAGCGAAGTCTCACTGGACTAGGCCTGACAGGTGCTCCAGACCCCAGCTCTGGCTGTAGCCCACCACTGCACTCACTGAGAACATCCAGCCTGAGAGATGGGCAGGTCTCCCCTTGGCTCCAAACATGCCTGGGGACTGTTCCTGGCACACTTGCAGCTCCTCAGGGGCCTTGCTCCCTTTCAAGGTGCAGACACCTGGATGTTTCCTGTAGTGACTCTCACACAATCACCATTGTTAAGAAGACAAATGGCTTAGGAAAGGAGCACAGACCCCAGGGGAATGGGCTCTAGGTGGGCCTAAGCCTGGCACCTCCATCCTACTAACCACCCTGGGAAAGTGGCCAGTGTACTCCTCTGGGTAGCGAGAAGGCATGAAGAGTCAGAAGCCACAGTATGCCCAGCATGCTTTCCTGTGTGTGACTCACCTTAAATGAGCAGAAGCAGCCCGCCCTGACTCCCTCCATCCTTACCCTACCCTGGAGCTCCTCGAACAAGACAAGCTGCACAGCCTTCCTGACTCCTCCCACCCAGACTGCAGGCTGCCATGGCAACAGGACTTCTCTCTGGAAGGCTCCAATGACCACCACATCACCCAGGTCTAAAACATTATCAGTGCAGCTCATTGGTACCTCATGACACAGGACAATTCCCTGGGTGTCCAGGGCCCCTCTGCCTCTGCCTGGCTTCCCCTGCTACCACTGCCAATACCCCCACCAGCCTGCCCCAAGCCTTGAACTTCCCCAGGTTCAGGGTCAGACTCTCCAGCTATGTGCTGAGGGTTCCCTGATTCCTCCACGGCCAGGCCCTGGGTGCTGGTCATGTCCCTCATTGTCTCCCTGAGATCCCTGCAGGGGACTCAGTCCAGCCCCTTACCAACCAGTGCTGCCTAACCACTGTGGGGTGCAGGCCCATAGCTGAGGAGTGATCTTAGCCTCTTCCCTTCCACTCACAGCTCAGGCAATCAAGACTCCTTATCCCACTTCACATGGTACCATACCTAGTCTCCAGGGCACAAATGAGGAGGGTTTGGACATCCAAGGCCTGGCCCCTCAGCCCAGTCCCACATTTGCTGCCTGGTACCCGGAATCTGGTCACCTGCCTCCGCTGCTCACCCTCCTGAGCTGATCTCATCCTCTGCATGGGGAGACTGCTTACCTGCTCTGTCAGCTATGATTTTTTATGGACTCCTGTCTGGCCCCCTGCATCAAGGAGCTATGACTTAGGTCCCTGTGCTCATGCTTGGGGCCCAAATTGCTTGTATTCAGCAGGCACCCAATTTATACTTTGTTGACTGATGACACAGTACTGAGTTCTGTGCCTCATAATGCGTTCTCATTTGTTCCCAAGGACTTATGTGAGTGCAATGATTGCTTTTCTGAGTCCAGCCTGGCTGACACCATTTCCTCACGAATTCCGTGGGTTCTTCCCAGTCATCAGTGTAACTCGGCAGTGGTGAATACTAGGTCCTAACCCGTGGAATCTAGGGCAGATGCTGGTCAATGCTAAGAATACAGGGGGGTCTGACGTGTCCCTTGAGGGCTCAGGTGTGAGAGGCTGGTCTCCCATCTAATGGCAGCAAGAGGTGGGGGCCCAGTGGAAGGTGATGTGGTTACCATGGCGGAGTGGTCAGATGGTGAAAGCTCTCTCCTGTGACCCCTGCTGAGGTGTTCCTGCTATGGAACACCAGGGAAGGAACAAGTGACCCTCTCAAGAGGCCTAGGCTGACACGGTGCTTTCGGACCTCCAGAACTATGACACAAACCTCTTCCCCACCTCTTTTCTTTCTGAAGTATGAGTTTAGCTGGGTGTGGTGGCTCAAGCTTGTCATTCCTGCACTCAGGAGGCTGAGGTAGGATCACAGCAGACCTGGATCATGTAGTGAGCTCAAGGCCAGGACTGGACTACGTTAAGACAGCCAGTCTCAAAAAGGCAGAGAGAAGGAGGGAGAGGTCAAGGGAGGGAGGGAAAGAGAGGGGGAGGGAAGAAAGGGGGAAAACTCAACTTCAGGGGTTTCCTTGCAAGAAAAAAAAGGGACTGAGACATTAGGGTCATCCAGGGCAGACTGGTGGGCTGCACACAGGTAGCACTCACCACTGCCCGCTTTCCAAATGCGTGGGTGAAGCAATGACTATGTACAGTCTTCACAATTACCTCCTTTACTCTAAGACAGACTGAGTCACTGAACAGTCTGTTTTCACCACTGTGTGTCATTCCTGAGTCTTTAAAGACAAAGTCGCCTCAGCAGCATCTGTCATCACGATGACTGCTCCTTTGCCTGCTTCAGAGGCCAGCAGGCTCTGACGAAGGGTAAGCAGACCTTGGCCTTGCACTCCAGCCCTCAGGCTCTGCCAGGCCTCGGAGGTGTTGCAGGAAAGTGTAGCTCCGCTGCCCTAGCCACAGACCTCTGAGGCACACTGGCAGCCGGGGCTCGGCAACACGTCTTGGCCCTGGCCGGGGACCCAGCAGCAGCGGCTCCTACATGGAGCTCTTCAGTTCAGCATGCCCCAGAAGATGCTCAGCAGCACTGACAGCCAGCTGCAGTGGGCAAGAGTAAGGCCCAGGCAGCAGCCACCGCTCCAGATCCAGGAGCAGGGCCACACGTCTCCTGGCACTCCAAGTGTGCCCCTGCTTAGCACCACTCACCCACACACTCCTGAGCAGGTACTCCTATTGGGAGCAGGGAAAAAGGAAGGAATACCTGCTCTGGCCACGCTCCCTGAGACCACAAGCGGTTAAGATCCCTGCTGACCTGCCTGGTCTGTTGTGTCTAACACTGCACTCGGCTGGGGTAACAGCTCCACCTCCTTGACTACTAGGCCCCCATGCCAAGAAAACCAGCTCATCCAAAAAAATGCCCCATACATGGGGCCTTACCTGCCCTGGGGCAGCAGGATGTTGTTGACACCTCCCAGTTTGACATTGATCTTCAAGCAGAGGTTGGACAGAGTCTGTGGCGTGGTTCTCTGCACGTTCTTCATCTGCACACATTGTGTGGCCATCCCCAGCACTGTGTCTCCCACACGCTTGACCTCAGCTGCGGAGCACAGAAGCACATATACCGCAGCTTCCATTAGCACCTCTTTCTGAGCCGTCCTCCCTGCTTTCTTGACACCCTTCTGAACTACACTGGAGGAAGGCCAGATGAAAGGGGTCCCGGCTCCAGGCAGCTGCAGTCAGCCTGCGAGCACAGTTACTGGCATGCGGGGTGGGCTCAGCTCTGGGCAGACTGTTGCTTTGGCACTGCCCCTCCTATTCTTCTCAGGAAGGGAAGCCCAGCATTCTTCCAATTCAGTCCTCCAATCTTAGAACAAAGACAACTCAAATGACTTGTCCTAGGCCCAGCCAGGACAAGCAGAACCAGCAAGAATCGAAGGCTCAGCACTTCTCAGCAGCAAAGATGCCTTATGTTATAGCACGGGCTCAAGTAAAAAATAAAACAAAACACTGGCATTCTCAGACTCTTTGGCAAACACAGATCTGACATCCAAAAGATCTGCAGGCCCAAACCGCCTCTCACCCTGGATTCTTTCACAGAGCAGCTGGTCACTGCTCCAGGGCAATATTAATAGCATGTCAACACGAGTGGCTTTCTTCTTCCTCTTTTTTTTTTTGATGTAGAAATTGGAAGAATAGAATTGTGGCTTTCACATGTCTCTAATCTGCCTCTGGCTGGATGAGGATCTAGTACCTTCCTTCCGCTTAAGGGCCCCTGCCCACAAGCTCTCATACCAGGACCCCAAACTCCTGCAGAGAGCTTTTGGGATTCTGATATGTTACAAACAGCTCTTACCTTGCTGCAGCTGGATGTGCATGGCCTGCCCTTGACCGTTTCCCTATTACCTGGGGCTTCCTGAATGGAGAGCTATGTTTGGTTTTATTCTATATTCTCTGGAGAGCTGGGACACTACTGAAGGTGGTCCATACATTCAAGCAACTGCACTCATAAGAAACTTCCAGAGAATTAGAGATTGCAAATGTTAGACTGAGTCCCAGACACTCAGGGATTGTTGCTGCCATCCTCAGAAGCACCCTGGGGTGCTAGGAGATGTTCCTCCCTGCCCAAACACTCTTATGTGTGGTGACGTGGACACCCCTGAGCTGAGCTCTGGGGAACTAGAGTGTGCCAGCTATCCAGGATGGCGGGCTCATAGGAGACACTGATGGCAAGGGAGCCAGAATCACTTCTTCCTCAGGCTCCGGAATGGACCCAAAGCAAGTATTCCTGTGCAGCTCCCACACCTGTACAGACCACTTTGGTTCCCAAAGCTGGTAGATAAGCAGACCTACCATAAACAGGGGTTTTTCCAGGCAGGATGACCACCACCAGCTGGAGGCCAGCATATGTGTTCTTTAGATGCCGGAACATGGGCTCCACACTGTCTGCCCCCTGTGCATATTTACAGAAGCACGGCTGGCCCTGGATTGGCATGCCTGCATCTCTTGAGATCTTTCTGAGCTGCTCCGTGAAGGACCTGAAGGAGAAGGTCTGTGTTGTTAGAATGCACTGCAAGTGGCCAACAGTTTAGACCAACCAGAAACACACAAGATAAATGAAGCTGAGCGCATGGGAGCATCGTTTTTGGATGGTGAGGCTCAAATGCAGGCCTTGTGCTTGGCAGGAAAGCGGCCTACCACTGACTGCATCCCTACCCTGCAAAGCGTGCTTATGGACAATGATTGTGAACCTTTTAGAATCTTTGAAGATACAAATAGCTTGATGCAAACATGTGTGCCATGGGGTCACAATTCAATTTCTTTAATTCCTAGACAAAGTCAGTTATAAAACCACATCTACTAAAACAAATCAGCCCATAGAAAGGCATGTTATAAAACATCTAGTGAAGCAACCAAAAAGTCAGTGTGGCAGCTGCACCAGGATCAAACAGCAAACTTCAAATGATATTCACGCTGCCTCTTGTTCAGACTCTACTGTGCCATGAGTGACAAGGTTCTGTCCTTTAGTTGGCAGGCCATAACAGCCCTGAGTGAGGGGAGGACACATGTTTCCCCAGGTAAACAGCAGGTCCTATCTTTTTTTTTTTTTTTTTGGCAAAAATGGGGATTGAACTCAGGCCCTTGCGCTCAAAAGAGAAGCACTTATTCCACTGAGCCATCTCCCCAGCCCCAGGTCCTATCATTGAGGAGGGAAAATTATTAGTCCCTACTTTTCTCAGATGTTCCTCTTATCCCAGGGGCACAACTTAGACCAGGAAAAGCCAAATGGCCCATGCACCAAAGCAGTACACCAGGAGAGCCCACCAGCTCAGCTGGACACATGGACACACACACGGGGACGGACACACACACACACACACACACACACCCACAGCTTCTATATTAAACTTAAGCATAAAGTCATGTGGCCTTCTACAATCAGTGTGAGGACATTACAATTAATCTCATCAGTCTTCAGGTTGTACACGAGAAACACATTGGGCCACAGAAACACTTAGGTACACATCTGCATTTCATCTCAGTGCCACTCAGCTCTGGGTGAAAGTGGAAAGGGGGGCAGGGTGGGAGATGGCCAGGAGAGCTGCCCAGCATCTGAACTCGAATCTGTCTCCCAACCCTTTCTCTGCCTCCAGGATGGAGAGAGACCTACAAGGACAGGCCTCTTGTACCACTGCCAG
>NDGN011347023.1:0-13942 GCA_002564285.1 Tympanoctomys barrerae | reverse complement strand
CCTCTTGCTGGAATGGTCCAGTTATTAAACACCTTGTACCCACAGAGACAGGCAGGAAAAATTTTCCCTTGTAATACTGAAAAAAGCATAAGCCATCAGACCATATGCTTCCAGACACCAGCCAGGCAGGGTGTCCCACTGCTGTCCCCAGTCTTCCTGGCCCAGGGGCAGGAGGCTTCAGCAACCAAAGCCTCCCCAACTTATTTTAAACATTCCCCTGGTGCAAGAACAAAGAGGATACTCCTAGCCTGACCACCTTCCTGTTACCACCCATGCTGCCCTTTCTCCTTCTCACTTAATTTACAGGTATATCAAGCTAAGGTGTATCACTACTTTAGTTCACTGAAATCAATTTTCTCTTTTAGCTCTACCTATTTATTTAGCTCTTGCTAAGTTGTCTGGCCTGGCCTAAAATTCTTGGCTTAAGCAATCAATCCTTGGCCACAGCTCCACCAAGAGATGGACCACAGGTGTTCATAAGCTCTGCCTTTACTTTTAACTCAAATAATGTTCTTTTCTGTACGCAGTCTGTGCTGTTTCTTCACACTCACCCTCGTAGCAGTCCCAGAGGAAGCAGTATACTGAGAAGAATGCAGTTCCTGGCCAAACCTGCCCCGGCAATTGCTCTTGGATCAAGGAAGGCTGATGACTCTCCTCCCTCCATCCCCCCGTCACGTGAACCCTGGATGGCACATACACCTGGACACACAAGACAGACAAGTCCTCCCAACAGTCTGTTGCTCCCGGCCCACCAGTAAAACCATGGCCAGATGCTTTTAGGTGACTTACTTCAGATGGACCTCTGTGCACTGGCGCTGTGGTGCAAAGCAAGCAATGGCCCACACCTTGATCTCGATGCCTGTGTGGAACTGCTTGTTCCTCATGTCCCAGACACCCTGAACAGGGGTAGCGATTGCTTTGTTCTGTAAATGGCAAGGAATGGAGGGTAAGGAAACACAGAGAACAGTCCTTTGACCTTGGCCTTTGTCAATCTCACTGCTGGTTCCCCACGGCTGTCAGTGCCTCCTGAAGTTAATAACTTGACCTTTGTGTCACCCTATCTCTAGCTTAACTAGTACTATAGGCACCCTGCACATGTTTGCAGAGTGGCTAGATAATTGGCGGAGACTATGGGCATAGAGTTGATGGAGAAGGAATGGAAAAGTGGTTGGCAGGGGATGGATGGACGGATGGGCGGATGGATGATGGGATGAACAGACAGCAGAGCAGAAAGCCGGACAGAGGATGGAAGGGAGATACATGGAGAGGCTGGGTGAAGAGGAAATCTCCTCTGTCCACAGAAGTTGGACAGACGACTGCTGTGGACAGAGGGAGGCTGCATGTGCGTGTAACCCACAGAGAGCAAGATGACCCCAGAATTCTGTTAGCCTAGAGAACCGGGCACCCTACAATGCCAAGGAAGCTTTCGCATTGCACTGAAGGCTGTGCCTTAGGTTACCGATCTATTATCACTAAGACTGCCTGGGCAGGAATGAAGTCTAGCCTTCTTCCCCAGCCCTGGGGCCAGAGTGTGACAGACAGCAAGAACTGAGCCGAGGACTCTTCCTCTGCCCATGCCTATAGCTGTGTTACAGACAGAAGGTGCTGTCGCTGCCCGCTTCCATGACTCCTTCTACACAAGACAACTGCCAACGTGCACATACATGCACATGGCACGCACACACACAGTGCATGAGATCTTCACAGGAAATGGCTTACTATCGAGATGACAACTCAGGAGACTGAGACGTGGGGCTGGTAGTTCTTCACGTGTGCCCTGTGCGTATTACTGCTCTGCCTACTAGGTGCCAGGAGGCCCGCCCACCTGAGCAGGAATGAAGAACAGTATCTCCAGGTACCACAAGCTGTCTGCTGGCTGTGAGCCCCTGCTGCACAACTGCTTACAGAGGGGAACTCGCTTCTTGCACTAACAGTGGATAGTAGGCAGGGGAGGTGATAAAAGCAGCACGGAGGGCGCTTCCTCATGGAAAAACTTCTTGGGGATCCAGAAAAATGCACTCATTTAGAGATGCTATGTGCTCTTTTAATCCCTGTGATTCCAGCATTACAACGCAGATTACAAGAGGGATTCTGGGCAAGGCGTGGTAACACACACCTGTAATCCCAGCAGTCAGGAGGCTGAGACAGAAGGATCCTTGTGAGTTCACAACCTGCCTGGGCTACACAGTGAGCTCAAGGCCAGCCTGAACTACATAGTGAGACCCTGTCTCAAAAAGGGGAGTGGGGAGAGAAGGACTTTGAAGCTGAGGATATAGTTCAGCAACACAAGTGGTTGCCTGGCAAGCACAAGGTCCTGAGTTCAACTCCTGACAGTAAAACAAAACAAAACAAGAGGGATTCTGTTGTTCAAACTGCTCATTAGTAAGAGGCAGGGCAATGATGAAATAGAGGAAAACAGGAACAGTGACAGACCACTATGTTTGAAATCTTCATTTTACCACCCAGGGCCTTGGGAACCAGCCTCTTCCCGTTGTAGGACCTCTTCTCTCACTTGTGCAAGGGAGCAAGCACTCTCCACTCGGGGCCAAGGCAGTGAACAAATGCTGTGTCTCCAGTGTCGGGGCGCGCAGAGTGGGCAGGCCCACAAACCAGAAGTTTTTTTTGGGAGGCGTGCCGCTAGGCCACGGCAGACACAGACACATCCAACACGGACACTGTGCAACAGCCGCAAAGAGCCAACTCACATTCTATACAACCTGTAAGATTCGGGTGAACGCTCTGAGGAAAAGTACAGTGACAAAAGGCAGGGATCAGCATGTACGAAAGGCATGAAAAAATATGTAATAATTCGTGGGTGGTTTTACAAAGGAGAAAGATGATACCAATTGTTTCCTGAGGGGGCAATTGAGAGCTGGAAAAAAGAGGCTTTTTGTATAATTCTTTTATAACTTTTGAATTCTAAGACGTTTATAAAAATGAAACACAAGTCCCTGGGTTTAAGCCTCAGCAATGCAAAACAAACAAAAAAAAAAACCGAACAAACAAAAAAAAGAACTTTCATCTTAAAAATGAGAAACAAGTTAAAACAAAACTTTACCTTGTTATGAATCTCAAAGACTACAGTAAAATTTAGTAGATAAGAGAGCAAAGTTGGTAGAAACTCCTCCCTTGAACTCAGCTATTAAGAAGCCAGGCCAATGAGTCTGGGCACTGCCCCCTGCTCCATCACTGGGCTCCCCCCCATAAAATGGGGGGCCCTTTTCATGAGCCCCACAGACTTAATCGTCAGGACCTTCTGGCTCACTACAAAAACCAGAGGATACACTGGCAAAATACTGACTGTGATGCTTCCTACCAAGTACCTGAAAGCAAGAGTTAAAGAACAGAGAAGCAGGAGAAATCCCTATTAACATGAAAGAATGACTGCTTTTACAATTTGATGAAATAAAACGATCTTTTGAAATAGTAAGGACAATTCTGAGCAGCTTTCTAAGAACCAAGAAAGCCATGTCTTCACGAAGCCGAGGAACGCTCAGGGGCAGCCCAGAGCAAGTGCCTGTTCCTTGCCCAGGCTCTGCACAGCAGTGTGGATAACGGCACAGAACTCACAAGGGTCAGACACAGGGATCCCACTGGCGCTGTGCAGACGCATTTCCCCTCCTGCCTCCCCTCTGGACTTACTCTGCCCCCGTACAGAATGGAGGGTGGCTGTAGGACCCGCCCAGTCACATCTGTCATCTCGTCCTTCACCATGATTCCAAATTCACGAACATATGGGTCTGTATTGAAACTTGCACTTCGCATCTTGAAAAGAGAACAGAAAGAGAAAGTTCCAAGTCAGGCAGGGCTCTGCAGACTGTGGAAGCCATGTCTGTCCAGAGCATGGGGATGTCTTCGCTGTGCAGTGCCGTCCCAGGACTGACCCCAAGGACACAGCCCTTACCAATTTGCTGATCTCTTCTTGCCTATCAGGTGCCGACCTGGCAGTTGCTCTGATCATGGTTGAAGTCTGATTGTCCGTTAACTTTTTTATACATCTCTGTCCTGCCACTATGTTACAGACCTACGAAGGAGATGCAGAGGGGTCAGTACCTGTGCTGCATGTAGACAGGGGAGCCGGTGAGGGCCAGCACCCTGCCCAATAGTGGAGCTGCTTCATAGCCTACTGGCTTTCACCCAATGGCCTCTAACCAAGCATAACACAAACATAGGTCCAAGTCAAGGTTCCTGGGCTCTCTCCAGTCCTCAGCAGAGATGAGTATAAAATTTCATTTCATGAAGCTGGCTGCTCAGCTGGATGTGGTGGCAAGCACCTGTAATTCCGGCACTTAGAAGTTTGAAGCAGAAGGACTGTGAGCTCAAGGCCAGCCTGTACTATATAGTGAGACCCTATCTCAAAAAATAACACTAAAACAAAAAACAAACGAGAAGAGAGGACAACAGAAGAGAGGGCAAGAAAAGGCAGAGGAGGGAAGAAGAGGGGAAGGGAGGAGAGGAAAGAGAAGAACTGGCTGCTCAAGAAAAAGGAAGTCTATCATTGGGCCAGGACACCAGAAATGCATTTGTTAGTTTTGGTGATTGATCTTTTACCAAGGACAAGAGTTTTCACACAGCCTTAATGCTATATAAGAAATAGATAAACAATCAGCACAGGTCCTGAGGACTGACTTTTCTGTGTCAGTCCTCACACCACTTCCACCAGTGCTGCCAATCCCATCCTATCACAAGGGAAATGGAGGCTTGGCAACACCCTCTAATTTGCCCAGGGTCTTACAGCAGCAGGAATGACAAGGTCGTATTTCTGGAGAATGCATGACCTGGCCCCTTCATGTCTCCTCTCCAAACCCAGAGACACATGACAGACACAAGCCACTTGCCTCCAAGGGAAGGTAGGTGTGTTTCTGCTCCTGTCCAACCTGTAAACATGGGAGGTGAGGGTAGCGCAGAACCAGCTTGTGCCTGTCCTTGAAGTACTGGGCCACTGTGCACTCCACTGTCTGCCCACTCTCCTGCTGTAGAGGGAACCTGGAGAACAAAAGAGGTAGCCCAGGTGAGAACATCTTGGGCTCCACGGAACTGCCATTGGAGCCTATACACAGCTCACCCAGGATCGCATATCTGGGTTTACTCTCCTAGAGTGACAGGTGGGAAGCCAAGTGCTCAGAGCAAGTCCTAGGAGGAAAACCCAAACCTCGTCCTCTACATGACGTGGACTATTTATTCCAGAGACCTCCAGTTCTCATTTTGTTTCTATAGGCTAGAAAATAAAAACTGCCCACAAGCGTAAGATAAGCAATAATCACGAATGACCCACATGCCTACAAGTTCTAAAATGGATTCCAGACAAAGATAAATCCAGACAAAAAAGCTCAAGGACTTTCCTCAGACTATAGCAACCCTTGAAAATCACCCTTTGACCAGGCCTTCAAGTGCCAAGAAGGCACTTCCAGGACAGGAGTCAGTCAGGCTGTTCTTGCACCTATCCATGGTTCTGTGTAGGACTGAGGAAGGAGGACCAAGAGCAGAAGAGGAGAATGGGTTGGTGAGCCCGGCCTGTCCTGCAAGACTGCTCCCCTGTGCCTACACTGCTAGGCAATCTGGTACCTGCTAATGGAAGGACGGCACAGTGCCAGACAGAGCTGGTCTCCCCTGCTGTTCCACGAGGCCCTAGGGACCTCAGTGTTTCTAGTGCCTGGCAATAAAGCAGGTGTCTTCTATGGAAAGATTGCAAGATAAACAAATGAGTCAGGGCATAAGGTCCAAGACTATCACTTCTCCCAAAATGAATACTGTATTCTTATAAGAGAGAAAAGACAACAAGGACTTGAATCACCAAATTGATTCTCAAAGTAATGGGACAAACAGCAGAAGAGGGACACCTCAGGCAGGCTGGCAGGGCCAGTCGAGGCCTAGCTATACCTGGGGCTTCAGAGTGTCCATAGACACTCAGCTTTTCCCTGAATTAGAACTCGTCAACAGCAGCGACATTTCTCTCACCCACGGAAGTCTACTCCTTCCCAGTAAGGGTGAATTTCAATACTGCATTTGAGTTTATTTCCATAGGTCAAGTTTGGGATCTAGTGAGCCACATAGGTAAAATCCTGGCACTCTAGAACAGAGAACAGAATAAGATCCTTTCCAAGAGGATCAAGGTCCCAGAATTTGGAAACCGAGTGACTGGGAAGACCTGAGCCTATAGGAAGGAGTATAAAAAAGATGGCTACTTACGTTTGGTGGCTGGCAGGCCGCCGGGTCACATTGCAAACACGGTACTTCCTCTTCATCTGCCCGCAGTGCGTTATCTCCACCTTTAGACCTGTGACACAGCACGGCAAGCATCAGTGCCACGCTTGTCTGTGGCTTCCAGCAGTAACGCTGGTTGCACACCTGCTGTGGGAGTTGTGTCTGCTACTGGGTTCCCAAGGGGTGGTAACACCACACTGCTGTCTGAGGTTAATTCTAGGTCTCATACCTGGGATCTGGGTACTACTGATCTATTCTGTTCCTGCCCACATGGACACGTGTATTTCCTTAGAAAACCATCACTCCCATTGTGGGATGGGATGTAATTATCTCTGATAATTCATGAGATGGCTGTCATCTGCTACCTCCTCTACTTCCCTCTGTATGTGTGGGGACAGAAACTCACAAGCACATGGACAAAGGGCCCTTAGGGGGCTTCCCTGCCCCTGACCTGATGTACTGGGATGGCTCATTACCTTTAATTTCTTTGGTAAACTTTACCCTTTGGGAATCTGTCAGAGGTTTTTGTTGTTCTTCAATACTTTTAAAGTCCAAAACTTCACAAACAAACTCGATCACCGGCTGTGCCTTGTAAAAAGCTGTCGCTGACACTGTAGGCAGGAAAACAAAGACAGAGACAAAAGTTCAGTGGTGTCCCTACATGCAGACTACCCAACAATCCTGCAGTGGCTTAAGCAGATCAAGCCACCTGGAAAGCGGGGCACCCAGGGAGGAAGATGCAAGGCCTTAATGTTCACTGCAGAGTTCGCCCTTGGGGCTTTGTGATAAGAAACACCCAGAGTTCCACGCCCAAGAGCGTAGGAATGAGCGCAGGGATGTGATGCTTTCTCTGGTCGGGGAACCAGGAAAGGGCTACCTGAGTCTACAAAGTTGCTCTTGAGAATAAAACTAATTTTAAAAACTAAAATCCTAACAGATTGGATGAGCCATAAGTCAGATTTTGTAGGATCTTCTGACCATCTTCTGGTATAGTATTTCATTTGCCACTCATTTATTTTTCAATAAATGTGTATCTGAGCAAGATATAATTTTCAAGCTTTTGCTAAAGCTTCTTGTAATTAACTCCCAAGTAGGAGTGAATTTCAGTGGTCTACTGCACCTGCTTAGGCAAGCTTTGGCAGGTGCAGGGGACCATGGTTCAATCCCCAGCACCACATGCCATGCCAGCCCCGCCCTCAAGGTGGGCAGAGCCGGCGAAAGAAAGAAAGAAGGAAAGAAAGAAAGAAAAGAAAAGAAAAGAGAAAGAGAAAGAGAAAGACAGACAGAAAGAAAGAAATGTTTAGGGTCAGTGAGATAGCTCAGTTGTCCAAAGCACCTGCTTAGGCAAGCTTAGGCAAAGCGCAGGGACCACAGTTTGATCCCCTGCATGACTTGCAGAGCCAGCCCCACCCCCAGGGTGGTCTGAGCTGGCTACAAGAAAAAAGAAAGGAAGAGTGAATTCTTTCTGACTTTCACTCTTATCTCCACGGCAGAGAAGTGGGAGCAACCCAAAGAAGCAACCAGATTCTCCTGAGACAGACAGGCAGCCATGCCTAAGCCGGGCAGGAGACCCAGTGAACTGGCCCCAACCAGCTGCCCAGCCTTAGGTGTCTCCAACATGTGAATCTCCAAGATCCCAGGAAGGAAGTCAAGAGCATGGCCTGAGTCTGTGCCCAGTGCACAGGGTCCTCTTAGCTCCTCAGCTCTGATTCATCTCTAGGGATGGGGCCTTCCAGGGGGCTCTGATGCCCACCTAGGCACCACTGCTCTGCCCTGAGATGTCACACAGGTAATGCATGCATTGCCAGAGGCCATGTTTGGAGCTGGCCGCAAAGGATCTTTCCTTTCATCTGTTCCCCAACCTATATTGCAATAATGACCCCACTTTGCTTACCATCAATATTCAGCATCATTTTCCAAAGAGAAGGTCGGACAGACTGATGGAAGCCAAACCACACTTCTCGGCCCCCACCAAGAGGGTTGGAGCAGCCCTCGGATGCGGTGAAGAAGGAACGGCCCACAGGGGTGTACCTGCAACCCAGAGAGGCCCCACCTGCTCACCTGCGCTGCAAATGTCAGGCTGCCCTTGCTCTGCCCAACACTCACATGGCGGCATTCTGATGTCTTCCCTATAGAACTACTCCTTTCTGTATCCCAGCCTCTTTGATGCAACAGCTCCTTTCAAGCACACTGTGAGCTAGAGCCCTGGGGACTTCTCGAGTCTCAGTTTCAGTTCAAACTGGCTGGGGACCCTATGTGGTTCTAGTACACAGATGTAGGGCCCATTCTGAGGGGATTTTGTGAATAGATTCAGGGCCTGAGGGTACACACGGGACACCCCCCCCCCCATTGCTTTGGCGTTTTCAACACTTTCATGTCTTCTGTCGAAGTCTGTGGGCTTACTTTCTACATCTTGGACTGCATGCCTGTGCACTCCTGCAAGTCTCTCCAGAGCAGGGACTTGCCAGTACATAGGAGCAGATTAGTGTGAGCATCTGCCATGTGTCGTGACTATCAGGCTGAGGCGGCTGAACCGTCCCAGTGCTGCTAAGGACTGTGTGGCTTGGCACTCGTTCCCTGTTTCTCTCAGCTCCATTTTCCAGGGACTAAGGACCAGCAGCACAGTGAGCTCACTGCACTGGGAGCTTGAGGTGGTGTACAGGGAACAGTAAGCCAGCGTGGGACTCACGTTCTGCTGGGACATGTGTGAACTCAAGCCATAGACCCTCTGACCCAAGTGCACCTCCCCAACCATACAGGGTGGGTACAGATTAGTGGGGGCTGCACTATTAATAAAATCATGGAGATGGCTCTTTTCATTTTCTACCTGAAATGTGCTAGTGGTGCCTCTATTTCCATTAGTCTTCCAAAATGAAAATAGCAGTTTCCTCCCTGATTGTAAAATAAATGTAAATAATCCATTCAGAAAAGAGAAACTAATCATTCCAATCACTCAATTAAGAATACAGACATCTGGCTATCATCCTTCTACACTGTTTCTGCTCCTGCCTGCTTCCACCCATCAACAGTTCCAAGAGACAGATTATGTAGCAGGCCCTGCCAAGAGTGATAGCTGGCCCTAGGTGTTACTTCCATCCAGGCTTGAAGCTAGACTCTACAGCTCTCCCTGCATCTACTGCCTGGCTTCAGGGGCCTTCATACATAGCCCTCCTTCCTCTGCAGACCAGTGAGGCCTGCAGAGTCAGTGTGGAGCAGGGCTTCTTGTCTGCTTTCCTCTCTTCATCGGTCCCTTCCCACTGTGCCTGAGGTCCGGCTGGGTGACAGATCAAGGGGTGGCACTGCTGTTAGAACCCGTGTGGAAACGGCCTGCTCCACCATGCTGCTCTCACAGGAGGCTGGCACAACCTCTGCCCAGCAGATGGAAGCCACAAGGTTCACCCGCCCTCTATCCCAGCAGTGCCAAGCGTAACGATCTCTGGCCACAAGAAAATTATCTAGAATAAAAAAAAAAGTCCAAGGTGCTGCCCACAGTCATGATCAGGTATGGAGAAGGTCCTGTAGGGTGGACATACAGCCAAGCAGGGCATTAGGGCTTTATCACTATGAGACCTGTGCATTAGGACAAGGTACACAGAGTGCTTCCCACACAAAGCATATGGCCAAAAAGCATCCAGAGGCACAAAATTGGGAGGTAATCCTTTTAGGCTTGGCTGAAAATGCTGGTGGTTAATTTTTATTTTTTTTTCTATCTTAGTCCTATTTACTCTTTGCCATAAAACATCCACGTGGTGCCTGGCCTGGGACAGAGACAGTATGCTTCCCAGTCACACCCAGCCCTTTGGTCCCATGTGTCACTCTCACCTCATGGACGGCAAATGCCTCATGACCACATCCAGGGCCTGGATCGTCTCAAAAGGGACACTGGGCAGCCGCCCTGAAAGTGCATCGTGTAATGCCTGTAAGCTCACGCAGGACACCCACTTGATAGACACCTTGAAGATGCGGTCCTTGCCTTCTCCTGGCAGTGTGACCTCCAGCTCCACCTGCAGAGGGCCAAAGCACACAAATTCGCTCCCTCCTAAGTAACCACTGAAGACAGAGGATGGTAGCAGTTGATTCCCAAACACCGTTGGGCTGGGCTATTCCCTGTGGAACAGTATGTATCCATTTGCCACTTGTGGCTCCTGAGTTTGTGCAATGTGACCAAGAAGCTGCATTCCTAATTTTATCTACTTCTACTGAATGTACATTTACAAAGCCCAGGTGTGGCTAGAGGCCGAGTTTACTGGACAGCAGCCTAACATGCACACTCAGGTCAGCTCACAGCGAACACTACACCTAGGACTTAACCCTCCTGCCCTGCTGGGCCAGCCCTCACACGCCCACCTCATCCTAGGCAATGTGTTCACCTGTGATTTAGGTCCTGCATCTGAATCCCTGTCATGCTCACTGTGGCGTGCACACACTCTCTGGCTCTAAGGGAAGAAGCTTTGCAATCTACTGGTGACACCTCCAAATGTTTCTGAGACAGCTACATACTCTGTCCTCCAATACACAGGTAGACTTGCTCACATTTTATACAGACACACAAATGCTCTGATTTAAAATGCAGTGCCAAGGGCCGGCCAAATAGCTCAGCTATGTTTGATCCCCAGGCCTGCTGAGCCGGCCCCACCCCCCAGGGTGTCCTGAGATGGCAACTGAGACTGGGCGTGGTGGCATGTGCCTGTAACCCCAGCTCTTGGGAGGCTGTAAACAGGCGGATCACTATGAGTCCGATCTAGTAGTGAGACCTTGAACACCCTGTAGACCCTTCTCTAAAATACAAATAAATAACTAATAAAATAAAAAGCAGCGCCAGACCATAGTGCTAGAAAAGTCAGAAATGGTAGCTGTCCCAGACTTTGGGCTACAGTTTCTTTCCAAAGAGGAATGTACAGGTCACGTCCTATTTAAATGTGCCCAACAGGCCAGGGAGATAGCTCAGTAGAATAAGCATCTGCCTGGCAAGTGCAAGGTCCTAAATTCAATCCCCAGTACCACAAAAATAAATAAATGAATAAATAAATAAATAAAACATGCCCAAAGATATGCTAGCTAAAGGCCTTCTGTGATTCTACATTGCAACCAATCTTCCTGAAAAAGAATACGGCCCAATTTCACACCTGGTATCAAATCCAGAGCACCTGGGAGATATTCCACAAACCCGCAGGTACACTGGCCTCTTTCCACACCAGGCAGGTAAGCAGGTAGGCAGGTAGGCAGGTAGGCAGGCAGGTAGGCAGGTAGGCAGGCAGGCAGGCAGGCAGGCAGACAGGCAAACATGTTAGTAGAAGAGATTATGGAGAAGACTGGAAAGGACACCCTATCCAGTAGGTACTGTGACCAGGACTCACTGTTCAGAGACTAGGAAAAAGACACCAGTCTCTACGGGGCCCCTAGGCTTACACTACGCTGAGAGACAGTTCAAGATTTCTCTGCTACTACAGAAGATGCAAAGAGAAACAAATGTAAAAGAAAAGGCCCCGAGAGATGAAGCAGCCTGGGAACAGGAAAGGGAACAGATCTTTGTTAATTCGTAGAACTCTTAGGACAGTATGGTTTGCTCCTGTGACCTATGAATGTGGGAGGAATGTGTCTGAAATCAAGAGATCCCTTATAGTTGTCCACCAGGTCTGTAAGCCCTCTGGGACTTTGACATAAAGACAAGAGTGGGTGGGATTCAATTTAGGACATATTGAGTGCCCACTAGACACTAGCTAAGTGCATGAAGGGCTACTATGGGCACCAGACGACCCAAATATGCTCTAGACACAGGCTAGGGTAGCAGAAAGTACTGTGAATGTCAAGTATAAACAACGTGCTGAGCAGTGGAATGAAGGGGTTCAAACCCTAACCACTCTGGGTATTATATGGAACCAGATGGGCAACACCTAGAGCTGGCTGGAACTTCAGAGTCCCCAGGCCATGTAACACATGGCAAAGTGGGTTCCACTTTTCAGGTGTATCTTCTGTTATATTTTCTCCACTCTGCAGTGGAGGCTCAATAAGGCTGGCTGACTGGCCCCAGGTCCCATCACTAGGAAGGATAACCCCAGCTCTCTTTCTTTTTTTTCTTTTTCTTTTTTTGGTGGAACCAGGGATTGAACTCAAGCCCTTGTGCTTGCCAGGGAAGCGCTTATTCCACTGAGCCATCTCCCCGGCCCCTCCAGCTCTCTTTCTACAATCACAAATCTTGAATTTGAACCCCTACAGAAGCCCACTACTTCTTAGGGAAACTCTCCTTTGGCTCTTCTAGTGTCTCTCTATAAATATGCACAAATAAAACTGTGAACACACTCATTACGCTTTCCTTTTGATTACTTTAAACAAAAACAAATGTGCAAATTAAACACTAAACATTACTATCAATAAATCTCAAATTCACAGCAGGTTAACTTGCAAGGAAAGCCTGCTGAGCTGATTTGCATTGGTCCGGGTTCCCTCTCATGCACAATGTGCTGTCCATCCCTCCCGCCGCCTACCCTGGCAACGACAATCCACATACCACCAGTGACTCCGAATCACCCTGAGGTGAGACCCCATAGCACAGAGCCATATAAGGTAATTTGACCTTCACCATGTCATACATTTTCCCTCCTGTCAAAAAGAATAACAGCACTGAGACTGTCAGGGCCATAAGCAGCTTGAGTGTATTCATTTTAAGATTAATATTAAAATGAAAAAAAAAATTTCCGGTATCAGCAAAGAATATGCAGCTTCCTTACTGTCCCTCAAACACACACCTAGCAACAACGTGTGACCTCCGCACTCTGCTCATTTTCAGGCATCCCAGGGTTAAGGAAGGACTGAAGTAGGCTGCTCTAGTGGGAATCAGCTCATACCTTATTAATCAGCTCATCACAGTTATTAAACTATTCGTTTTTCTTGTGTTTATTAAAGCACAAGGGGTGATCAAAATACATGGTAAATGATTAAGCTTTTTAAAATGTGCTACAGAAAAAGACACTGACATTAACCCCTGTCAGAATGCTCCACTTGCTTTGAGTGCACGTGCCCATCACTCCTGCCACTTTCTGAAGCAGTTCTGGAGTCCCTTTTCATGGGTGTCCCTAAGAGGTCCGATTATCAAATGAGGTGAGGATGCTGGCGCCAAGCGGCATCCAACAGAAAGGCAGGCTTCTGCAGATGCAGGCGGGAGGGAGGCTGGGGGAGGTGGAGGAAAAAGAAATGGGGGGGGCACAGGTTTGTAGAAACACTGTAATGTGTTCTTATCTGCTTTATTCACCAGATCTGGCATTGTGAGACTTTTGGCTCTTCCCCAAAGTAAAATGATTAAGAAAGATAAACCTTTTGAGTCAATTAAAAGAGAGCCATGACAGCCCAAACAAAGGTGTTCACAAGGCTGGGGAGGGTGGCTATCTTAGTAACTCTTCTCTCATCGCTGAGATACCCAAAATTAAGGAAAGAAAGGTTTATTTAGCTCACAGTTACTGGAGGTTTCAGTCCATATTCAGGTGGCTCAAGGCAGAGCAGCACATGGCAGAGGGCAGAGGGCAGAGGGCGGAGGGTGGAGGGCAGAGGGCAGAGGGCAGAGGGCAACCTTTCATGGCAGCAGCAAAGAGCAAGAGCACAAGGGAGTAGCAGCAGCTCAAGCAGCTAGCTTCTCTTCTTCCCACCTTACACTGTAATGCAAACTACTTGCCCCAGGGTGGGTGCAGCATCCACACCCACAATAATCAATCAGGAACTCCAGAAGCCACCCCAAGACTGCATG
>NDGN011347010.1:0-18794 GCA_002564285.1 Tympanoctomys barrerae | reverse complement strand
GGGGGGGGGAAGCAGGAAAGGTAGGTGGGACCAAGGCTAGGTGGTGGACCTGGGCCCGTGGCATAGCCGCACCCACAGCCCCTGGCAACAGGGAGGGGGTGCTGTCTCTTTAAGAGCCTTCAGGCTGCTGGGAGCAGATGGCCAGGCCGGCCGGGGCCCCTTGTCCTTTGTGTGCCTTTGCACAAAAGAGGGGGCCAGCTGGGGAGGGGGCGACTGCAGCAGGTGGGAGGGGTGGGGGCTTGCCCCTCCCCCTCCTAACCCTGCACCCTTGCCCCTTGGGGGCAGGTTGCTTACTAAGAATGCATTTCCTCCAGGGACCCAGTGGTTTTCACAGTCGCCCCCAAACTCACTATGCTCCTGCTGCCTTGTGTCCCACCTCCCTGACAGAAGCCTCCCTACCTTAAGGCTCAGGGATCACTGCCTCCCAAGGAATGAACCTCCCCTACCTTGCCCCCACTTCCAGAGGGGTTCTTCCTCTGGCTGCAGAGCCAAGTGCAACTAGACCTGGGTCATGGGGTATGGAAGTGGCAGGGGCAGCATGTGTGGGGGTGGGGTGGGGTGGGAAACTGGGCCAGAGGGGAACTTTGGCCTGGATCCTGGCTAGAAGATGGGGGTGGACAGTACCTAGGGCATCACTATAGGAGAAAGACAAGGATAGATATGAAGCTGAGGCTGAGGCCTGCGGTGGGGTGAGGGGGCCAAATGACCCGGATGGGGGACCCAACTGAGGTGCTGCCTGATGGGAGACAGCCTACAAAATGAAAAATGCTTTGGGTGGAGAGGGTGGTGTGCACAATGGTTGCCTGTCAAAGAAGAAAGTGACAGAGACAAGAGCCTCCCTAAAGGGTGGAGACCCTGGGTGCAGGGATGGCACTGTGCTACTTCCGAGAGGCCCGCCTGGGAAGGCCCTGTTCATCTTTTTTTTTTTTTTTTTGAGGAACCAGGGATTGAATTTAGGCCCTTGCACTTGCCAGGGAAGTGCTTATTCCACTGAGCCATCTCCCCGGCCCCCCTGGCCCTGTTCATCTTGGAGCAGACCATTTAGCTCAGACCAGTCCTTAGTCCACTGGTCCATTCGTTCACCTCCTTTGTAAGACATCACTTTGGGACTCGGTGCTCAATCCATGATTTAAGTGGAAAACGGCCCCATAGTCCTGGCACAAGGTGTGGAGGGCAACGTGGCCGCTGGCTGGATGGCCTCTTGGGGCCTGACAGCGCAGAAGCTGGGTGGGGTCGCACCTGACTGGGCCAGGGTACCCACAGAGAGAGCCCCCTGGGACAGGAGGCCCCAGTCGGGTCGAGGCCGGACCTAAGGACATAGGCCAGTCAGCTACAGGCAAGGGTGGGGGTGGGGACCCTTGGGTCCTGGGCTGCTTCTAAATTTAGGGATCTGATTACAGAGCTGCAGAGGACGGGAAAGGAAAGGAGCGCTAGAGCGACTCGGCCTGGGCACAGCGAGCGTGCCGGGAGGTCCGGGTGGGAGGACGCGGGCGGGGGCTCGGTGCGTGCGCCACAGCACGTGCCCTGGGCGCCAGTGAGCGCGGGTTCTTTGTGCGCCTGGCAGGGTGGCTGGGTCTGGCTTTGAAAGTCTCTGCCCACCCCCTCCCCCATCTCCGTCTGCGCCTTCCTACCCGCTTCCCTGTCTGTCACTCGCCGGTGCTTCCAGCTGGGGTGACAGGGGACACAGGGGAGGAGTGGCCTTGCAGCTCAGACCTTCCTCTAGACCTCCCACTCCCATTCCTCAGCCCTCGGGGCTACCGCTCTGGGGTGCAAACTGCAGCAATTAAAGGGGATTGGGGTGACCTCTGGGACCCAAAGGTCCACCAACAGCCAGTCACTGGACAAGTAGCCCTTGGAGGAATTCATTCCTTGTCTGTCCGGCCTTCCATCCGCTCGGGCCCCCAAGGGCGCACGAGGTGGGGGGGGCGTGCGGAAGGGGGGCGGGGAGTTCCTTGGCAGGACGGGAAATGGAAGGAAAAGGAAAGCTCCACCCGGGCAGGCAGTAGGCCTCTGGGCCCGCGGGGCAGGAACCCGAGCCCACTGGTGTCTGGGGCTAAGGTGCGCGTGGGAGGAGCTGAGCCTCCAGCTACTCCTGGGGTGCAGCAGGGTCTTTCCAAGGGCTAGTCGCGGCGTCTGGGAACGCGACGGGGACTGCACTGAGCATTGCACTCCCCGCCCCGGTCCTGACCCCACCCCCTGGAGGTCCAGCCCTAGGCCGAGGCCCCGCCCCAGGCCCTCCCTCCCACCCCAGGGCCAGATGTTCAGCTGGCGGAGGCATCGGCTGGGGGAGGGGTGCTGAGGCCGCAGCCGGCACTACTTCCCTGCCAGCAGCTTCATTGTGTGCGCGAGGAGCGAGCGGCGGCGAGAGCGGGCGGGCAGGCGGCAGCGCGAGCGCGGCGGGGAGAGCGAGCGCGCCGGGGAGGGTGCGAGGCGGCGCCCGCGGTTGCGCTCCGCCCGCTCCCATCAACTCTGCCCTGGTGCCGCACGCGCCGTCCTGCCGCCTCCGGGTGCCGTCGCGGGCAGGGGTCCTGCTGAGACTGGGGTCCCAGTTCGGACACTGGGGCATCCTCGGCGCCGCCAAGAGGCGCAGAGCCCGCGGGGGCGTGAACTACGCTGCAGCCCTTGCCGGCTGAACGGTGTGGGCACACGGGTGGCTGGGCTCCTGGGCCCCCCAGAGGGCAGGACGCCTCTACTTCTCTGGGGGAGCCCCCACCCCGAGGGTCGCATAGAGCTAACCTACCCCATATACGCTGGACCTTGCGCTCATCCCAGGGTGCCCCACTTTTGCACAAACTTTTCCGACGCCCTCGCCTGGGAGGGTCTCAGTGAGCACGGGGGCTACCCTCCGGGCTTCTGCCTCCCTGGACCCAAGCCACGCTGACCTCCGGCCTCTGATAGCCTCAGAGGCGACCTCTCCAGGTCGGGCCGGGGAAGGCAGTCGAGGCGAACGCGGACACTGCCGTCGCTCTCCGCGGGCCCCCGCGCCCCGCTGGGGCAGCCGTGCAGGGTAATGCCCGCGGTGATGGAGAAGCCGAGTGCGGGCTCGGGGATCCTGTCCCGCAGCCGGGCCAAGACGGCGCCCAACGGCGGCCAACCGCCCTCCGAGGATGACAGCAGCGAGGAGGAGCACTCGCACGGTGAGCCCGGCGGCCGGGGGTAGCAGGCACGCCGGCCCGGGTCGCGGCGTGGGGCGGGGGCGGGGGTAAGTGGTAGACCACGGGCCTCTTATACTGATGGTGCTTGTCCGTCCTGGGTTGGTGTGTCTCCCTTGCTGCTTCCGTAATCCTGGGGCTACCACCGGGGCCCCTTGCTGCCGTGGAGGCGGTCCTGCCCGCCCCCGCCCTGCCCTTGGTCTCTGAGGGACCTAGGCGTGTCTCCTTTCCAGATTGTGTCCCGCATATCTTGCCAGGTTTAGGGGACTAAGGTCTGGCAGGGGCAGAGGCTGAAAAGACATCACCACTCAGAGCCCGGAGACTCATGTGGTGGGGAGGAGCCCAGGGTTCCCTGCGGGCAGTGGTCCAGGTCTAGGGGCTGCCCTCCACGCCCTCACCCTCCGCCAGAACAAAGCACTCTGCTTTGGCCTGGGCTTTAAAAACTGTCCTCCTGTCCCCCCCCCCCCCCCCATGCTCTGGTCGTGATTAGACAGGGTCGCTTCTTCTTCCAGTCTCCCTGGGGCAAAGGGTAAACAGGGAAGATAGGTGAAAGTGAGCCACTTGGAAGGTGGGAGGCCTGGGTGGTAGGTCAAGAAGAACTCCAGGCCACCCCTCATCTTCCTGGCCTCCCTCCCTCCCTGGAGTCCTGACTGCCTCCTGGCTCTGCAGACAGCATGATCCGCGTTGGAACCAATTACCAGGCTGTAATTCCGGAGTGCAAGCCTGGTGAGTGGCGGCACAGGCGGTGAAGGGAGGGGTGGGGGCCCATGGCTTGGCCTGCAGCCCCACCTGGGGAGCCCTTGGCCTGTTCCTGCTGGAAGGACAGGCAGGCTGGCGAGGTGGGTGGCCTCGTGGTGTGGTTGTAGTATGGTTACTTTTCCTACTGTGCCTTCCTGTCTGGGTCTCTGGCCCTCCTTCCCTTCTGGGCCTCACCTCCCAAGCCCCACTCCTGTGCTGCCCTCTCACCTTGGGATCAGGGTGGTGCCACCAGGCTGATCTGAGTTTTTCCCTCATGCTGTTTGGCCTTCAGAGAGTCCAGCACGCTACAGTAACAAGGAGCTGAAGGGGATGCTGGTGTGGTCACCCAACCACTGTGTGTCAGATGCCAAGCGTGAGTGGGGTGGGCTCCTGGTTCAGGCTCAACCCTGGGAGGTGGGAGCTTGGCTGCATCTCCTCCCAGGACCAGCTCTTCTCAGAAGTAAGCTAAGTGCTGTGGGACACACCTATAGTCCTACCTACTCAGGAGATTAGTTGGGTGGTCATTTAAGCCTAGGAGTTTGAAACCAGCCTGGGCAACATGATGAGACCCTATCTTTAAAAAAACAGGAAGAAGGGAAAGGAGACCCTGGGTCTGAGGGTTAGGGCCTTTGCCCCAGGGTGTTAGCCCTCTGGACAGGTCTGGGTTAGCAGCCATAACCCCCATCCAAGACCTTGCTTCTCCCCCCTCCAGTTGATAAGTACATTGCAATGGCCAAGGAGAAGCATGGCTACAACATCGAACAAGTGAGCCAGGGCTGCATGGGTGTTTGGGGCTAGGGATGGGGAGGTGCTGTGCTGGCAGAGCCTGAGCTGCCTCATCTGCCTGGCCAGGCACTGGGCATGCTTCTCTGGCATAAGCACGATGTGGAAAAGTCTCTGGCTGACCTGGCCAACTTCACCCCATTCCCTGATGAGTGGACTGTGGAAGACAAGGTGCTGTTCGAGCAGGCCTTTGGCTTCCATGGCAAGTGCTTCCAGCGGATCCAGCAAATGGTAAAGCCCTTTGCCCCTTAACCTCAAGAGCTCCGCAGCTCCCTCTTCTACCAGCTGCTAGGGGGCCCAGAGTTCAGGGTGGGCCCCCCACTCTGGCCTTATTTTCTCCCTAGCTGCCAGATAAATTGATTCCCAGCCTGGTGAAGTATTATTACTCTTGGAAGAAGACCCGAAGCCGAACTAGTGTGATGGACAGACAGGCACGGCGTCTGGGGGGCCGAAAGGACAAGGAAGATAGGTAGGGGCACAGGTCAGCGCTGGGTGAGGACAGGTGGTATTCCTAGCCTGTCCTTGCCTCATTCCTTCCCTGGCCCTTGTGTCAGCAGTGATGAGCTTGAAGAGGGACGAGGAACTGTGAGTGAGGGAGAGCCAGATGCTGGAGACCCCAAGAGAGAGGTGAGGTGCTGGGTGGCTCTGGCTCCACCTGAACAGTTTGCCTGTCCTTGGGCTCTGCACTATCCATCCCCTCCTTTCTACAGCCTCTGCCTTCTCGGCCCCTGAATGCACGACCAGGCCCAGGAAAGAAAGAGGTCCAGGTGTCTCAGTACCGCCACCATCCGCTTCGAACCCGGCGACGCCCACCCAAGGGCATGTACCTGAGCCCTGAGGGTCTCACTGCAGTGTCGGGAAGCCCTGACCTTGCTAACCTCACACTCCGTGGTCTTGACTCTCAGCTCATCTCTCTCAAGCGCCAGGTGGGGGACCAAGACAAGAGGAAGTGTACAGTGTGGGCTGTCAGCTCCTAGGAGTGTTCTGAGGGCAGCTGAGTTGTAAGGGAGCAGGTATAAGTGCTAAGCCTAGTTAGGCTTCATCTCTAGATTTGTTTTTTTAATGGGTCAGGAATCGAATTCAAGACAAGTTGCCAGATAGGTGCTACACCACAGAGCTATATCCTTGGCCCTAGGATTGATATTCTTGTTTGGACCTGTTTAAAAATCGATTTTCAAACAGGAAGGAAGGACTGCAGTTTCTTCTCCTGAGTGGCTGTGTTGGAGAATGAGCTGGATGGTGGTGTCAGAAAACTTTGTTAGGGGAAGTGGGGCCCTGGTGGGGCTGGGGTTGGTGACCTCTCAGGGAAGGAGTCTGATCAACCCTCCTTGGCCTCCCCAGGTGCAGAGCATGAAGCAGACCAACAGCAGCCTCCGGCAAGCCCTGGAGGGTGGCATTGATCCACTGCGCCCCCCTGAGGTAAGGCTGAGCTGCAGATTTGAGTGCAACATGAGGGGGTGGAGTTCTGTATGGGTATCAGAACTCCATTTCCATATTTTTAGATTTCTTGTTTTTCTGAAACTGCATCTATGTAGCCCAGGCTAGCCTTCAAATCTCCAGGGATCCTCCTGCCTCAGCTTCCAGAGTACTGGAATTACTGATTACATATACCACTATGCCCAGTTCTATTTCTTTTTTCTTTTTCTTTGGCAGTACCGAGGATTGAACTCAGCACCTTGCCCTTGCCAGGCAGGCACTTATGCCACCTAGCTATCTCCCCAGCCCTCTTTCCTCCTATCTCAGCCTCCCAAGTGCTGGGATTATAGGCATATTCCACCACAGCTGGCTTTTTTCATTTCCACATTTTTATATCTAAAGGTTGTTTCTTGCTCATTAGGCCAATACCAAGTTCAACTCCCGCTGGACCACAGATGAGCAGCTTTTGGCTGTGCAAGGTGGGTGAAACCATGGGAAAGGAGAGGGGATCCCCGGAATGTCTCTCCCCCTCTAAAGAGCATAAGGTGGAGGGAAAGGGCCAGGGAAGTAACTAGGTCTGAGGGACTTTCACACTGTTGCCCTTTTGACCCTTGCAGCCATCCGCAGATATGGCAAAGACTTTGGGGCTATTGCAGAAGTGATTGGGAACAAGACTCTGACCCAAGTGAAGACATTCTTTGTGAGCTACCGGCGCCGCTTCAATCTGGAGGAGGTGCTGCAGGAGTGGGAGGCTGAGCAGGATGGGGGCCCTGGAGCCCCAGTCCCCATGGAGGAGGCTAGGAAAGGGGCTCCCTTGCCAGCACCAGCCCTAGAGGAAGATGATGAGGTGAGGAGTGAGCACAACCCTCAGGAGGAGGCACCACTAAGGCCTGAGGATATATAGGCACCCACATTTTTTACTTTCTTTTTTTTCAGGTCCAGATTACATCAGTGTCAACATCTGTGCCTCGATCAGTACCCCCTGTGCCACCGCCCCCTCCACTGCCCACCTCACTGTCTCAGCCACCCCCACTGCTGAGGCCGCCTCTGCCCACAGCTCCCACTCTGCTTCGCCAGCCACCCCCACTGCAGCAGGGCCGCTTCCTGCAGCCCCGGCTGGCCCCCAACCAGCCCCCACCACCTCTCATCCGCCCAGCTCTGGCTGCCTCTCGCCACAGTGCTCGGCCTGGCCCTCAGCCCCCACCCACCCTGATTGGAGCCTCCTTGGAGCCTCCTACACCCTCACTCTGAGCGCCCTGGGCTCCTTCATCACCCAGAGGCATCTGAGCCCATTTCCTGGACCCCTTGGGTATCTCTGGTGTTACTGAGGACAGAATCAACTAGGCCTCCGCTACAGGTCTTTCTGGCAGCTGGGCTGTCTCCTCTGAGCCAGGGGCTGGAGCTCAAGGGCCAAGGTGTTCTGAGGGCAACGCTGCTTTCCTGGCTGGGACTGGAATGGCTGCCTCTCTGTGAGGGCTTGGCCTTTGAGCTTGCCCTGTATGTATAGGAGGTAGAGACCTTAGTGTGGGGGCTGGGAGGACAGTTTGGGGTATTAGCTGTCCTTGTTCCTCTTCCTCTCCTTTTAGCAATAAGACTGGTGGGGAGCCCGGCAGACATCCCTTGGGGCCTGACAGCAGTGCAGGCTGGCAGGAAGCCTGTCCTCAGGGCTAGATGACAATGCTGAGGATCTGAATGCACACTTGGCTTTCCCTCCCCAGGCTTGAACAAATGGGGGTTGGGATCTTATGCAGACGTGGGTCTATTTTTCAACATTTTTAATAAATAAATACAACCTCCTAAGCTGGCTGTCTTTCCCTTTCCAGCCTGCTCTCAGGTGGAGGGAGCTGGCCTTTCCAGCTCTGGCTGATCCCCAAGCCCCACAGAAACCACTTCTCTGCAAGGCAGGCTGGGCTACGTCTTGCCCAAAGGGACTGGGTCCTGGTGGGGCAGGGAGAAGGAACAGGAGGCGGGCAGCAACTCAGATTCCAAACATTCTCTTTTATTACGTGTTTGATCCAGAGGAAAAACTAAGTGCAGGGCAGGGAGGGAGGAGCTAGGTGGGGAGGGGCCACCTTGCCTGGGTGCCCCTGGCCTCCACCCCCTTCAGGAGCCAAGCCATGCCCTCTTGGTCCCCTCGGAGCACCCGGGCTGTTCCTTAGGGCAGGGAGGGGTAGAGAGGGAGGGGGAGCCCTTGGTCTGAGCCGGAGCCACAGCTGGAGCAGGGAGAGCAGGAGGGCTGAGGTTGGCGAGGGACCCAAGGGCTCGTTTGTCACTGAGCTGGCCTGGGATTGGGGGTGATGAGCAGGGGTGGAGTCATCATAAATCAAAAAAATAATAAAATAATAAAATAAAAAAACCCATCACAAAAAATGTACAACTCAAATGAGGGCAGGGGCAGCCTCTGTAAGGCCCCCTTCCCTCAATTTCTCAAGAACTGAAACAGCAGAGAAATAAATTAAGGGATGCAGTGGCCACCACCAGCCAAGCGCCCATAGCCACCCACTCCCACACTGGCCGCGGAGGTTAGCAAGCAGGGAGTCACTTCACCCACCTACCCCCCCCACTCTGTTGGGGGGAGGGTAGATGCTCCCGGTCCTGCCGCCCAATCCAGCCTTCCGCCAGGTGGCCTTGGAGGCCCTGGGCAGTCTCCTGAGAGGAGGGGCGACAGTGTCAGGAAAAAAAGGCAAGGCCGAGAAATGAGAGTGGTGTGGGAAGTCACCGCTATGGAGTGAGCTGGTGCCCAGATTAATGCCAATGAAGGGAAAGCAGGTGGGGAGGAGGGATGGCGAGGGGACTGTGCTTTCAGACAAAGGCTCTCCCAGAACGGAGAAACCTGGCGTCCTGTTCAGAGACTAGCAGCCCGAGTGCCCCGTGGGGGCCGAGGAGCCCATCTGCCCTGCAGTCCCCTCCCTCCGCTCCCAGTCCTGGATCAGCCCTCCCAGCAGGAGGGACAGGAGAAGATGGCACAGACTTTTGAGGAGGGGAATAAAGGTCCCCACAGCAGCTTGTGGAAGGAAATGCCCAGCTCTGGGGGAGAGCAAAGGATACAGTGTGAGGGAGGCCAGGGCCCCCACGCAGCCCCAGCCTCCCCAAGGCTGCACAGCACCCCCACCTGGCCCCTGGTCCCCAGGCCCTGCAGCCCAGGGACCTGGGGGCAGGGGAAGGCCACCTCTGGTGGTTTGCTTGGAGGGGAAGGGGAGGAGAGGGGAGAAGCCCAAAGTGGGCCTGGCGGAGGGCCTGCCAGGGAACTCCACCACTCTTGCCTGAGAGTGTTCCAGCCCTGAGCCACCCTCCCGGAAAACCCCACAGATCCAGTCTCGTCTGTCCCAATGGGGCAGGGAGGAAAGGTGGCCGCTGGGATTTTTTTTTTTTTTTTTTTTCTTTTTGGTAATAAAAAATTTCTTGGTTTAGGCGAAATACTCTGTGCAACCGCAGTACCGAGGGGGAGCCCTGCCCCCCCTTGCCCCTTCCCCTTTCTTTGCCTCCTGTGGGAGAGAGAGGGGAATGGAGACTTTCTGGGCCAGGTGAATGTGAGGTGGGAGAGCCATCTCCTATCCTCCACAAACATGGGAGAAAAAAGGAGAAGGGCTAGGGGAGGGGACAAGTGCCAGCAGGGGAGACACACCAATTCATTGTTGCAGTCTCGCCTAGGTGGGGGCACCGTGGCCAGCTTCAGCAGCCAAGTCCAGCTGGCCTGCCTCTGGTGCCCCAGAGCTGGCAGCCTGTTAAAGCTTCAGTTCATTCGCTATTTTGGAGGCTATGTTCTTGAAGGCCATGGAAGTGCCTGATATCCGCTTAAATCGAACACCGTTGAGCGAGAGTCGTGGCAATTTGCACACCTCCATCTCCCACTGCACGAAGTTCTCATGGCCTGGCGTGCCATGCATGCACAGCAGCATGTACTTCTCGTGCAGCTCGCTCTGACAGCTGTTCGCATCCAGCACCTTGCGGATTTCCCGCATCATCTCATTGGGCTCCATGGAACTTGTAGTCTTCATACTCCATGTAAAGCGCAATGATCGTGGCTTGGCCTCCCGAAATTCTTCCTTCTCTTTGTCATTGCCTCCACTGCCCACCACATGAGGTCTGTGGAGAAGGGCAGAGGTGGGCATCAGTCAACAGGTGGAGGCACCTCACCCACAGGAGGGCCACCCTGGCAGACAGACCCTGAGACCAGAGAAAAAGAGAGGGAGCACAAAGCATGGATCTGGAAGAGGGAGCAGTGTAACCCCAGTCTGAGGGGCAGCAAGGGGGCAAGAGGGGCAAGACAGTCCTCTGGCCCTTCTTTCTCCAGAGGTGGGTGGGAGAAGTCAGCAGGGGTGGGGGTGAGAGTGCCACACTTTTATAGATTCTTTTCTTTGAAGAGGGGAGGGTCAGGCGAGAAACAAATGCATTCATCCACACCCAGCACATGGGTCCTCAGACCAGGTACAGAGAAGAGAGTTAGCCACGGGGCAGGAAAACAGTGGGCCCAACCACGTGACCCAGAGCTCCAACCTCCAGAGTGTGTAGGATCTTAGGATAAGGGCCCAGAACTATTGCACTGGGAAAGGGAAATTCTCTGAGGAAAGGGAGACCCCAGGAGGGTGGGGGCAGGGTAGAACTACCAGAGGATGAGCCAAGTGGCAGAAGAAAGAAGAGGAGGAAGCTGTGGCCAGCTGGGTGGCCTGGGCAGGGCCAGTGCTGGCTCCAGCCCTCTCACCTCAGTGTCTCCACTCGGTCTTTGCTTTCAGGTTCATTCAGGTTCCTCAAAAAACAGAGCGAGGGAGAGTTTAGTGCTGGGATCTCTCGCTCCTTCCACCACCACAGACCCAGGTGAGGGTGGGTCTGGGGAGGCGCCACCAGTGAGTGGGTAGGACCCAAGCCTAAAGGCCACTTGCCTGTCGGCTACAGGCCAGCATAGCTCTGTAGTACCTCATATTGGCAGTGTGACATCCCTTCCAACAGGGAGCCTGTCCCTCCCCACACTCCCAGACATCTGTACCAGGAGAATCTACTGCTGGGGAAGGAGGGGTGTGGCTATATAGGCACAAGTCCCCACTATAGGCCCAGCATGAGCAGCTCCCTCTCCAGCCCACAGCCAGGCTCTTGCTCTCTACTAGGGAGGCAGGCTTGGGAACAGCCTTTCTACCACTGTACCAGGGCTGCAGAGGCAAGGCCTCTGGAAAGAAGTTTTGGGTTTCTGCTGGGGAGATGTATATGGAGGATACAGAAGCCTCTCTCAGGAGGCCCAGAGTGCTGAGAACTGGAGCTGCATGGTGGACACCTGGGACATCTATGGTCAAACCAGAAAGCAGTTGCTATCTGTACTTATAGCTCCCCTACCCCAGGCCTGCCAGGCCCATTGCTCATATAGGACAGGGGATAGGGGCCAGGCAGATGCCCTGGGGATGGGGAAGAGGTCTGGCCCCGCTGAGCGGCTTCTCCAGCTCCTACCCAGAAGATGGGTGCCTGGAGCTGGGAAACTGGGGACTGCAGAGGGAGGGATGTGAGGAAGGAGTGGCAGCAGCACATATAGAAGGAACACAAAGACAGACACACGGATGCCAACAAGCGCACTGTGATCAGGGCCTGGCTGTGCGAGGGAAGGAGCCCTGGTTGCTCTCTCCCAGCCTCTGCAGAGCAGGCCCCACCAGCCATGCAGTGAGCTGAGGGAAGAGCAGGAGTGGGAAGCCCCAAAGACCTCATCTGGCCAGTTTCCCCCTTAGTTAGGACACCAGTGTGCCTGTTTGGCAACCTGTATTCCTGACCTGGCCCCTGGTGTGGCTTGGTATATGGCCCAGCCAGGCCTGCAAAGACAAAGACAAGGCCAATGCTGAAAGAGCTAGATCTGGCACAGAAGGGAAATGGGCTGAAGATCTCCCGTTGTTCTGCCAGGGCTTAGGGGATTATTCAGTCCTGGCTCTTTGGCAGACACAGGCCATATGCGGAGGAAGCATCCTGGAGGAGGGATGTGACTCATCCAGATGCTGCTGGAGCAGGTTGCTGGGCCAGGGGCAGGCTGGGCCGGTTCTGCAGGAGCTGCCAGAAGGGGGTGCTGTGTCCCATTCATAAGGCAAAGGCTCCTTGGCTAAGAGTCAAGACTTTAGCCTGGGGACCCCAATGTCTTTGCAGTATCTCTAAAGTTCTGCCATCCCACAGGCCAGGGGGAAAAGGTCACATAGCCCCAAAGTTCAGCAAGCCCAGAGGCCCCAAATGGGACCATGCCATATGCACTTTACATCCCATGGACCTCCTTGCAGCACATGCACACAAGAGGGGAAAGGGCCAGAAAAGGAGCCCAGTGCTGGTGCCCCAAACCTAGGGCAGGTGAGAGGAGACAATCTTAAAGGGAGAGTCCCTGAAAAGGTCTCCTCTACTTAGAGGACAGGCACACCCCCACCCAAGGAAGACCCCTTACTTTTAAAACCATTTGCCCTGAGGGGCCCCAAGTATTCTGAACCCAACTGTCTAAAGGGGGCAGGGAGGTGGCCTGGGGCCTAGGCTTGCTCAGAGCAGTCTTTATCCCTTTAAGATGGCGGACCAGAAAGCCACACAGACCAGATCAGCAGATGGAGACAGCAAGAGCCAGAAAAGGGGTGTTAGTGTCAAAGGCAGGACAGACACGGGACAGACAGACAGACAGACAGACACACACACACACACACACATACACACAGAGTGGGCTCAACGCCTACCTTCTGGCAAACCTGAAAGACAGATTTCTAAAAAAACAAACAAAAAAAAAGACAAAATAAAAAAAGAAATAAAAAAAATCCAACAAGACGGTATGTGGATAAGCAGGTAGGGAGTGTGGGCTTCCCAGGTTCAAAGGTCACCCAGTTTTGGAAGAGCCGCTCAGCGGGACTAGAGTCCTGTTCTTCAGGTCTGCTCCCAGCCCTCAGTAGCCCTTGAAGCTGCATTCCACAGTGTGCATGGCCAGTGGCTTTGGAGTTACACAGAAAGGCAGGGAGGCCTGCTCTCTCAAAGCCCCTGCTGCTTCTTGAGCTGTGACTCCAAGATGCAAGAGAGGAGGGAGGTGACAGGAGCATCCCAAGAGGCAGATGCACCTCCAGTAGCCCCACCCTGATGTGAAAAGCCTGGGGAAGAGATTCTCACCCACATCCACGTAGGAAAGTACAGAGCAGCAGTGCTGCTAGGCAGGCCATGGTGGGCAAAAAGGAGGTCAAAGGGGGCAAGACAAGGGAAAAATTTTGCTTGTCAGCCAAGCCTGGCTCATGCCTCATGACTTTGCAGCTGCGTCACCAAATGTAAGTTTCCATGGGAACCCAGGAGAGAAAAGGGGGGCTTTTATTTTAGAATCTGAGTTCACACTCCCAGAGGGAGGAGGCGGCATCGCCCATCTGCTTGGGGCCAAAGAATAAGGGCTGCCTCTGAGGAGTTGAGGAGAGGCCTCAAAGGATGGGTCTTGGGCAGATAAGGTGTCGACAGTGACCCAATTCTTAGGCTTCCAGAGGCCTCTAGAACCCAATCCCAGTTCTGGTATCCCTACTTCACCTCCCATGTGAAAAGAAATGCCTGACCCCAGTCTCTACCATGACAAGGTCTCCACTCACCTGCGGACAAATTTGGAGGTGAACTTGCTGAAAATGCTCCCAGAGGCACCCCGCCGGCCCTGGCTGTGGCCGGAAGGAGAGGCTGGGGTCACGCCGTAGGGCAAATTTTGCTGGTCCCGGACTTGTCGGAGCTGCCCAGCGTGGAAGGTGCTTCGACTGGACACACCCCGGGGGAAATTAGTTCGGTCTGGGGCTCCACCACTGCTGCTGATGTTATGGGCAGAGGGGGAGGCAACAGGGACACGCTGGGGGGCTGTGCTGTGGGAAAAGAGGTGGGGGTGAGGGAATGTGTCAGATGCAGGGAAGCAATCACACCACTGAGCACCTGGAAGGCCCTGTAGTGGGGATGGGGAGGGGAGATGCTAGAAGAGGCAGGCATCACGGAGGACACAGAAGGATGGGTGTGACCACTGAGGACAGCGGTGAGGAGGAGACTTGTGGAAGTGGAGGAGATGGTTTAGGGAAAGAAGAGGGGAGGCAAGGAAGGACCCAGGTGTGAGAACAGTACAGGCTGGAGAGAGCTGGCTCCTTGGACCTTCAAGGGGCAATGGGGACCAACCCTCAATGACTGAGGATCACAACAAAAAGGCTTCCCTTTGGAGCTTCAGGACAGCTTTCTGCATACTTGTTCTGAGAGGGAGAATTGAAGGAAAAGAGGGGCATTAATGCTTTTTGTGCCCTCTGTTTCGTAGCTGCAAGGTACATAGCTATTTCTTGCGGCTAAAATGACAAGAAGGGAACAGGCCCCCCAGGTGAGAAGAACTTGCTGGGGAGGGGGAAGGCAGGCTGAAAGCAGCAGGTGCACCAGCTGCCCCAGTACACTTGCCTGGGCCGCGGCACCTCACAGTTACTCTCCGTGGGGGGCAGCCCAGAGGACTTGTTGGGGTGCATGGAGGCCGACATGGATTTCTGGTGCTGGCGGGGCCGGGCCGCAGAGACTGCGGCAGAAGCAGAAGCCGTGGAGGCCCGGGACCCTGGCATGGTTAGGCTAGGAGACAAAAGCAGCGGAGAGGCCTGGGTTAGGGGGTAAGTGAATGAGGAGCCTGAGTTAGTTAGGAAGCAAGGGGCAGGGCCAGAACATCAGCAGGCTGTGGGTCAGAGCTGAGGATGGCGATGGGAAACAGGGCAGGATGAAGAAGCAGTAAGGTCAGCCAGAATCTGGAAAGAGGAAACTAAAATGCAGGAAAGCTGACAGGAGGCCACTGCCTCCAGTTGTACTGGTCTCTTAGAAATTCTTCAAACAGAGATATTCCTTCTACACAAAGATCAGGGTGTTGCCATGGGAAAACTTTCATTAAGCTGACAGGAGGCAGAGCCAGGATGTGATACATCAGAAAAGTCTGTTAGGATGAGGATGGGAAGCTTTGCTCTGAGGACAGCTGGAGTCTCCCAAATGTGCATTCCTGAAGATGGGTACTCCTGGCTCTACCCTGAGCTGGGACCCCCAAAGATAAAGCCTTAGGAACCTAGAAGAGACTACTCCAGGCCTGGCCTCAGTCACAAAGCTGGAAGGTTGCTGAGATGAGCATCAGAGTCCCACCCTCAGCAAACAGCAGGGGCAGTTAAAGAGGAAGGGAGGAGGGATGGCGTGGAGCAGGGGAAGGTGGACAGCCAGACTGAACAGAGTCAGGACAAGACTCCAGGGAGCATGGGCAGTGCTGGTGGGGAGGAACCTGTGATGCCGACAAATATGACCGCCCCCACTGGAAGAGGAGGTATGGGAATGTGGCAGGCAGCCCAGCAGCTCACCTGTCTTTACCATTCTGGATGGAGGGCTGGCCAAGACTGGCCCTTTCCAAAAGCGGGGAGTTCCTGCTTCGGTTTGTGCTGGTGGAGAGGACGCTGTTCTGTGAGGAAGTGCAAGTAAAAAGTGTCTCACAGGAAGCTGAGGGTTCTGTAGTTGGCCTCTTCTTCCCCAAAGACAAGGACCAGCTTCCCTCCCTCTTCCTTTCACACAGATAGAGGCAGATTCAAAGAAAGATTCTGGCTGGGCATGGTGGAACATGCCCGTAACCTCAGCATTCAGGACGCCGAGGCAGGAGGATCTCTGGGAGTTCAAAGTCAGCCTGAGCCACAAAGTGAGTTCAACTAGTAAAACCTGGTCTCAGAAAGCACACACACACACACACACACACACACACACACTCTCTCTCTCTCTCTCTCTCTCTCTCTCTCCCGTTCATCCAGGAGGCTAGGTTTGTACAGTAAGCAAAAGTGGCAACCAGAGGCCGAGTGTCTGCGTTAAGAAAGGAGAAGCGTAGGGAGGGGAGGTCCTGCACAGAAGTGCAGAGGGCAGGAAAGAGCCCTGGGGCTGGGTGTGGGCCATGGCTCACCGTGGAGGGGGTAGGAGTGGTCTTCTTCCTCTCCAGGCCAGGCAGGGGGCTGGCAGGCACTTTGGCAGTGCTACTGGCCTTCCGCCCTACCTCTCGATCCTCCTCAGGCCGCTTATTTTCTGTGTTGTTACTCTGAGTCTTCTTGGAGTAGGAATTTGAGGTGGGAATGGCTGGGCCAGCTGTTGGGGCCAGAAGCAAGGTGGGTAAAGCTGGGTGCCCAGTGAGGGGCCATTCCTTGAAGGGTGCTCTGTTATCACAAGCCCCCATTGCACAGAGGTGCAGAAATCAATAACTTGCCCACAGCAATGCTACTAATAAGTGGCTGAACTGGGAGTAAAACTCAGCAGTCATTTAAGAGCCTCTAGAATCTGTATGGCTCTGGACAGAAGTAATTCCCCAAAACCACATACCCTGGTCGCTAAAGCGTCGCTGCTTGGGGTTGGCTGATACACTGCGCTGTACTTTGTGGGATGGCGATGGGGCACTGCTGTTTGTTAGGTCAGCTGAAGGCCTGGGCTTCAAGGTAATGGCATCACCTTCCAGCTGCAGTGACAGAAAATATGGCATCAAAGAAGGGCAAGAGTCATGCAGAGACTCCTTCAGATGGACACTTACATTTGCTTACATACTACCCTTCTCCAACACATACACATTCCAGGTTCACAGGTCACATTATCCCAAAAGACTGATACACAGCTAGTCATATTTTTCTTCACCCTGAAGACTCACATGCCTTGTCACCTACAGAAGCAAACACAGCCACCAGACATGCCTGATATAGACAATATCTTCAGTCTGTGGCCATACTACCCTGAATGCGCCTGATCTCATCTGATCTTGGAAGCTAAGCAGGGTTGGGCCTGGTTAGTATTTGGATGGGAGACAATCTGTCTTCAGACATACATAGACACACTCAGAAACACAAACACACATTTTCAGACTCAGAGACACACCACCCACAACAGAGCAGTCAGGACCCACCAGACCTCTTAAGCAGGCTAGTGTGAGAACTTAGAAGCAGCCCACCACCACCAGGGCGTGCACATGGGCATTCACAGGCACTAAACCAAATCTGAAAAGGCAGATCACCAAGCCTCCAGAATCAGTCAGGGCAGACATACCTGCACATGGAAACATGGACCAGACATAAATACCAGGAAAAGGCAATACAGACCAAAGCTTCACCTAAGACACACATGCACAAGCCAAAAGACGTATATTTTCAGATACAGACACAAATACATCTAAAACAACACAGAACTGCCAGCCAGATGACCCAGACCCTGTAAGCACAGGGAAAGCCAGCTCAATTCACTTATATGGAGCCTGGCCTCAGGCTTAGGCCCCCCCATCTTTCTACCTTATTCACTAAAGAAGCTCAGACACTACAGCTGGTTCAAGCTGCTTAGGAGAGGCCATGGCTTGGAAATGGGCCCTGCTTTCACGTATGAGGGTGAAGTGCTCTCCATAGTCAAGAAGAGCTGTTAAAAGAATGGGGCAAGGAATACACACCTCAGGGCTCTTGTAACCCAGGAGCAGATAGGTTGCCATCACCTCGTTGTACCTCTGACCCACCAGTGAGTCCTGGATCTCTTCCCGTGTGTAGCCCATGGACACCATCAACTCTGCACAGAGGACACAGTTAAGGCTGATTTTAACCCCATGGCAGGTCAGCCTTCGGCCCAGCACAGCCTCACCTGTCCGCCGAGGGTCCTTGTAGTCAGGAAGAGGCTCCACATAAGGCTTCAGTTCATCATCTTCATGTCCCACATTCATCCATCGGTCTTTCATAATTTGCTGAGGAGCAAAGAGAAGGGAAAAAGACAGAGGCAGAGGAAACTCATCTTAGAAGTTTCCATGGGAACCCTGGGACTTCTAGTCAGCTGGGATCCAGGCTGCTCACCTCTAAAGTACCTCTCTTGCTGGGATTGAGAATGAGAAATTTCTTAAGCAGGTTTTCACAGTCCGTAGACATGTAGAATGGAATACGGTATTTTCCCCTCAGTACCCGCTCACGAAGCTCCTGTGGTTAGAAAATTCAAATCACCCCAAGGCCAAGAGAAGATACCTAATGTCCAGTGCCCCAAGAGCTCAAGACTGGTTAAATAGATGTAAATGAAATATGGTAGAAAGCAGACAGCCTGGACCAAGACGCTCAGCAGAGAGGCAATGAAATTACATACCCTTGGTTTGACCAATCTGAGGCTTGCAAACCTGACTACCTTGAGAGGTGAGCGTAAAACCATTTATCCAATTTCTTAAGACAGAAATTGAAGCTACTGATTCCCACGGGTAGAAGGCCTTAGCAGCCTGCTCTGAAGCTCTGGCTTGGGAAAAATATATGCAGGTGGTAAAAGCGAGAGGGTCAGGGATAAGACCAAAGGAAAAGAGGAAATGGAAGTAGTAAAAATGACCTAAGCCTGCACTTCACTCCACCTTGAGGTTCTGTCCATCAAAAGGCAGGGATCCGCTGACCAGGGTATAAAGGATGACTCCTAAGCTCCACACATCCACCTCAGGTCCATCATATTTTTTGCCCTGGAAGAGTTCTGGGGCAGCATAAGGTGGACTGCCACAGAAGGTATCCAGCTTGTTCCCAAAGGTAAATTCATTGCTGAACCCAAAGTCTGCAATCTTGATGTTCATATCAGCATCCAAGAGCAGGTTTTCTGCCTGGAGAGTTAAAATAAATAATTATCAGGATAGCTGGTTTGGGACAGGATACCATGTCTGCATCTTGTACAATAAATAATCACTAAGACAACAATATGCAATGTATTAATTACTGAAAATGTGCCAGTAATCAGTTGTGAAAC
>NDGN011347006.1:0-11940 GCA_002564285.1 Tympanoctomys barrerae | reverse complement strand
TGTGCTTTGCCAAGCTTGTTCCAAGTAGGTGCTTTAGGCCACTGAGCCATCTCACCAGCCCCCCAATAACCGGATTTGGACCAATAACCCGGGTCCAGTCTTGTGTGGTCTAGGGTTTGCTTGTTAGGAGGACATGGATTGTGTAGGAGCTACCTGACGTGTACAGAAGGGAGCCAGGAGAGCGTCTCGTGGATCGGATGTGTGAGGTTCTATGTTATGGCAGAGAGGACAGAAGGCTGACCCGGAGGACTTTCCTGGCCTCAGGAGTCCGGAGCCCATCCTGCTATTCTGGGCATGGACATGAAGGTGGAGATGCCTAAACTGTCGTGGCAGAACTCTGAAGCAAGAATCAAGAAGCTCAGTGAGGTGGGTGTGCCAGAAAGGACTGCTCCTACCCCAACCGTGAGACATTCAGAAGTGAAAGCACTTACTAGGAGGATTAGCAGACATTAGAATTGCCCTCAAAGACTGAAGAGACTCTGGAGCGGCGATTCCTGTCATGTCTGCATTTAATTCACCAGGAGAGCTCTTGGGGGACCTACTGGAGCATTGCAGATGACGGCGAGGTGCCACAAGCCTACCTACGTGGTGCTCCTAGTCACAGCTGCTGTGCCAGCTGTAGGAACTTCACAGAACAGATTGCCACATCCTGTGGTACCTGGCATGTGGCTCCAGATGGGTTGAATGTGTTGTTTTCTGTGCCCAGCAGAGGAGGGTCAGAAGCTCCCACTCTCCTGGGGCGTTGTCCCAGCTCCTGTTTGTGTTCATTTCCTGCTGTCTGATACAACATAATCTAAAAGAATCCCAATTGTCTACCCTGGGTGGCTTTGGATTATAATAACTGAACTAAGCTAAAACCCTAGTTCCTGAATCCCTTGCTCTACACAGCTCTGGGATAGTGTGACTCACAGGACCTTTTGAGCAAGACATTGAAGACAGAAGTGAGGCAGCAGACGCGGCCACTCTGTGCTTGCAAGGTAGATTCTTGGTGCGAGGCGCCATGACAATTCACATACGGTGTCACTTACCCACTGACCTACCTCACCGTCCTGGGCAGAGGCACGGCCACCGCTTCACAGCCTTCTGCCACTCTGTCCAAGTGCTTATGTGCCAGGCACCTTTCCAGGGGCAGGGTCTGGTGAGACAGGTAGAGGTCCTGCTCGTGCTTCTGCTTGTGTGTTTGTCTGCAATGCTGGGCTTGAACTCGGGACTGCAAATACTCAGATGCTCCTGCTGAGCTTGGATTTTCTTGGAGGCCAGCAAAGAGATGGAAAAGGCTTCCAAGCCAGGGTCTTCAGGGCAGAGCCCGTTCCCTTCACCGTGTTTGGAACCACCTTCTGGGGCAGAATGACCCGGCTGTGGTGTTCAGAACGGTGTCCACTTCTGTTCTTACCTTGATGTCTTTCTTCTGGGCTTGGGGCTACAGAGATGACATCGAAGACATTCTCTGAGCTGATCACGATAGTTATTTCTGAAACATAGAGTTGGGAAGGAGGGTTTTCTTGTTTGATTCACATGCAATTGAGGCACAGAAGGCACAGAACGTGCCCAGTTCACAAAAGTCAGGCCGGTGGTGCCAAGATCTTGTTGTCACAGCTCACTTCATGCAGCCCATTTCTGCCAGTGACCCGGATGATCCTGGGCCCCGCTCACCACTGGGGTGCTGCCCAGCCCACTGACTTCCAGCCCGGACTTTCCCCTGAAAACCCCAGTTGCTGTCACCGTCTTCCTCCTGACTGTGGTCAGGGACAAAATTAGAACTTGCCTCATGGTGGGTGGTGGTGGCGAAGGCTGCAGAAGAGGAGAAGTGACTTTCAACTTCTAGGAACTGGCTGCGATGAGCAGATAGGGCAAAGGCTGAGTCACCAGCAGGGCCCCGACCATCCGGCTAGCGTTTAGTCGGGTCAGACGGTGGCAGTGTGTGGGGGCAGCTGAGGTGCTGAGGCCTTTGGTTCCTCTTCCTCCCTGGGAGGCCCAGGCTCTTCAGTCTTTCTGTTGCTGAGCTGGAGAGGACTCGCTCAGCAGATGCCAATCCAGGCCCGCTAGGCTGGACTAAATTTAGGTCTTAGAGTGTCACAGCTGTGAGGATCCACCATGTCACTTTGCAGATGAGAAAACTGAGACCCAGAGAGAGCAAGAGACTTGTCCAAGGCCACACAGCAAGTTAAAGTCCCAGCTGGAATTCAAATATGCACCAAGAAAGTCACCACAGGACTCCAGCGCAGGTTCAGAATGGAGGGCCTTGGGCATTGTCCTGCTGCTGGGGTGCTGGGGAGAAGGATGGGGGTGCCATCCTGCGCTTGGGGCCAATTCATGCCAACTGTGGAGGCAGACTTCCGGTCTCCCACCCAGCTCTATCGGTTGGATCACTTGCTTGGAGCACAAGACTCAATAAACTGAAACTCGATTTTTCTATGCAATAACTTCCTAACCCATTTCAGCAGAATCCTGGCAATGGTTCAGGGGTTCTGGATGGGAGAGAGTGAAGAGGGAAGCAGAACAAATGGGCTTCCAGCTCCCCTAAACTCTGTCCTCCTCAACATACCCTCTATGAACCTGATTACTTCTGCCTGTATCTTTTAAAAAATTTGTTCTGTTTCTTGTGTTGGGGTGGTATTGGGCATTGAACTGAAGGGGCACTGAGCTACACTCACTTTCTTTTTAAAATTAAGCACACTTTTTTTAGAGACAGCGTCATGTTGAGTTGCCCATGCTGGCCTCAAACCTGACAATCCCCTGCCTCAGCCTCCTAAGTAGTTGGGATCATGGGCCTGTGCCATCGCAACTTGCTGTATCTGCTCTCTATTTCATTCTTCAAAAGGACTCTGCTACTAGAATGCCATCGGCCCACCTCGGCCTGAGGGAACAACCAGGGTACTTGAGGATACCAGGAAGCTCAGATGCATCATGGCTGCTCGGCCACGGCCACGTGGTCTCACATGGGATTTGTGACCTCCCTGCCTCCCTCACAGATGAGGAAGCTAAGACCTGAGAAGGGAGCAACAGTACAGAGATACAGGCAGCGGAGAGCAGCCACAAGGTGCCCGTGGCCAGCAAGCAAGGGGGCTAAAACTTGCTTTCCGGTCAAAGCCTGTGTCTGAGAGCCTCCATCTGGACGCAGCAGCTGTCCTCTGTGCTCCAGGCCTGCCCTCGACATCCCTTCTCTGAGACCTGCTTTCTCCCACGTGGAGCTCAGGGGCCTACTTTGTTCCTGCCCAGTTGCCCCTCTGGTGACAGCTGATTGCAGGGGGAGGACATGGTCAGATATTGAGGCATAAAGCTGGGTTGGGTGGCAGCTTTGGCCACTTGCTTGTGGGATGGCAAAGAAAAGAGTCTACGTAGAGGAGCTGCGTGCAGTGTGCTGATGGGGGAGAGAGTCGGGGACCGAGAGGCGAGACTGAGAAAGACAGACTTACAGAAGGTGGAGGGAAAGGGGAGCTAGAGCTGAGGCTGGGATGTATCTCTCCAAGTGGCAGAGATTATAAGAGAAAGAGAAAGAGATGAAAGAGGGAGGGAGGAGGTGAAAGGGGAGAAAGGAGCTAAAACAGGAGAAAGTAGAAAACAGAAAAAAGAAACAGGTTCTCCATCGGCAGATTCAATTAACCGCAGGCCAAGTGTTTTTTTTTTTTTTTTTTTTTTTTTTTATGGAACTGGGAATTGAACTCAGGCCCTTGTGCTTGCCAGGCAAGCGCTTGTTCTACTGAGCTACCTCCCTGGCCCCTATGGCCAAGTATATGAAAAAAGAAAAAACAGCTGTATTCGTGCCACACATGTTCAGATTTTTTGGTCATTATTTCCTAAAAGCCACAGTATAACAATTGTTTCCATCTTGTCTACATTGTATTAGCTATTATAAGTAATCTAGAGATGATTTGTTTAAGTATACTGGAGGAGGCCGGGTATGGCACACACACCTGTAACCCCAGCACTTTGGGAAGCTGAGACAGGAGGATTATAGGTTTGGGCCTGGGAAACTTGGTGAATTAGCCCTGTTTCAAAATAAATAAGTAAACTGAAAAGGCTGAGGATATAACTCAGTGCCAAGGCCTAGGATTCAATCCTCAGTATTATGGTGTGTGTCTAGTTGTCCCCACAGAGCCTCATATAGTCACTGGGGTAGGCTTCTAGGGTTTGTGATTAATTTATGATCCAATGCTGGGATTATGCGTGAAAGTGCTGGTGGGATTACACATGTGAGTACTACATGCCCCCCGGGGGTGGGGGGCAGAGAGCCTGAATGCAGTATGAGGAAGGGAGAGAGGCCTTCCTCGGCACCGCTGCCACTGCTCCTGCCTTCTGTGCTTGCTGTTTTGCTGTTTTCTGCCACCATGAACTGCTGCCCTCTGTCATGCGCCACTCTGCCTTGGAGCCAGCCCAATACAGACTGAAACCTCCACAAACTGAGCTAAGTAAACCTTTTTTTCCTTAATTTTGAGTGTCAGGCATTTTGTCCCCGCAAGGAGAGAAAAGTAACCAAGTCACCCAGCAAGACACACACACACACACACACACACACACACAGATACACGTACACACATGCACACACATGAGGAGCTATGTAGGTTCCATATAACAGCACCGTATTTTGTACAAGGAATTTGAGTGGCTTTGGACTTTGGTAACNGGGGGGGGGGGCTGCATCTCCTCACAGTCCCCACAGGTGTGGGTGAAGAATGACTGTATCATAAGACGCCTGAACAGCCGCCCCAGGCTCCCCAACAATTTTCTGGGCCTCTGTCCCTGCATCCTAGAGGCCTCTGCATGTCCTGCCTGAATGACTGCTTGAGGAAGGATCTTTTATCTGTAGTTAAAAAGCTCCAATCTAGGACAAGGTTAAGGCGACTCCTGAAGCCAGGGGGACATGGCCCATGCCTGGTCCTGGCTTGGCCCTCTTCTCCACTGCTTTCCTCAACTCCTGACCCTGCCCACCAGAGAGTCACCCCAGGAACCAGCCCCACATTTTGCCTGTGGGCATGGGCCCAGTGCTGGCCCAACATCTGCAGCAGTGTCCCTGGCTGTGCTGGGACATAGAGGCCCTGACCCTCTGTGTGGCTGCACTGGGGCAAGTGAATGAGGCCTCTTGTAGCCAGAGGCCACCTGAGAACTGAAAGTGCCAGGGACCCACTGCCTGGGCCAGGGGAATGTGGGACTGGGAAACAGCAGGGGCCCCTGGCCGTGTGGCAGGTGCTTCCAGGGAATGGGGTGCACAAGGCTTCCCTAGCCCCCACTGGAGCTAGACAGGGTCCTAGAAGGCAGAGGCCTGCAAGTCAGAGTGGCTTGGGACAGAGGCTGCATCTGTGATGGGGGCCGAGCGGCGTCCTTCCTGCCTCAGGCTTCGTGGGGCTGCTTCAGCTCAGGCCTGGCCAGGCTGGAGATATCTGGGGTGCAGCCCCTGGAAGCAGCCCCTGGAATGGTATGGTTCCGTGTATCCCAGCCAGCATCCCCCACCACCCCTGGACCCAGCTTGGCCCCTCTTCTCCACTGCTTTCCTCCAATCCCTGCCCCTGCCCTCAACAGAGTCACCCCAGGAACCAGCCCCAGTGAAGCCTTGTCTTGGGGTGTCCTTTCCTGGTTTATCAAAGAGGCTGGACAGGTAGGATGGAGGCCATCAGGGTACCTCAGTGAGAGGCTTTGGGCTGGAGGGTGGGTTTCAGAGAGGAGGCTGGGGTTATACATGTCCAGAGTGTGGCTCTGGTTCACATGTCTGGCCTTGGGACTCAGCCTTGCCCTTCCAAGGAGCAAGGCTGTGACCTCTACCTGCCTATCTCATGGGTGAAGAGGAAGAAATCGCAGAGCTGCTGAGCTAGGGGCACAAGGGCAGCGCTGATAAAGCCCTGAGCACACAGCGAGCCTCCGTGGGAGACAATGCAATGAGGCATCCCTGTCTTGCATGATTGGGGGCCAGATCAGCCTCCTCCTCCTCCTCCTCCTCCTCCTCCTCCTTCTCCTCCTCCTCCTCCTCCTCAAGTCCTCTTGCTCATTCAGCAGATGCTAAAGTGCCCCTGCTCCCGGATGTCACAGCATAAACTGTCTGGAACCGACTGGCCTCTTAGGCGTTAAGAACCGGATCCACATTCTCACCATCATCCATAGGACCCTCCCTGGGCTAGCCTGCCGCCTTTCTGAACCCGCCTTCCCTGTGATGCCTGCTGCACAACCCACAAGCTGCCTCGGCTGCCCCAGGCTCTTGCATGTGCTGTGTCCTCTGCCTGTGCGGCTCCCTCATCCTCCAGCTCCACCTCAGAGAGCGTCTCTGATCCCTCCTCCAATCTAGCAGAGGGTCGCTGCTCCACCTGTCCAATCTCATTTCTTAATTATTTTCCCTTGTTGAGTTGGTTTGTGTCTGTGTTTACTATCAGATGTGATCTCCGTGAAGACGGAGGCCTTGACCCTTGCAGGACAGGTCAGCAGCAAGAACGCGTGAGCAGTGAATGGGCGGATTGTGGCATGAACATGTGGGTGGGTGAGGCTCAGAAGTCAGGAGCAGAAGGGCCAAGAATGACTTCAGCCCACCCCCTGGGATGGCACAGCCCACCAAGGAGATGGCCTTTGTCAACATCCTGGGGGGCATTTATTGTCTCTTTGTCCAGACCCTTCATGTCAGGGCACAGTTTTGTGTGAGCCAAAGACCACCAGTATGTGTCACCAAAACCAAAGGGCAGGAGGACTTAAGATTGCTGACCACACAGAAAGGGCCACAGCCCTCTGGCATCACGAGGGCCTGGTGTCAGAGGATCCAGTACCTCCAGATTTGTGTCTAGGATATACATTGCTCTACTAAATGGTGTATGATAACAATAAAAATAAACAATAAATACTAATTATTACATTTGAAGATTAAGTATTTTTGCTATCATAACTATTTAATAAAGTAGTCAGTTGACCGATATTCAGACCCTGAAAAGGTCAGGCATGTTGGTGCATCCCTGTAATCCCAGCACACAGGGGACTGAGGCAGAGGGATCGCTGAGTTGCAGGCCAGCCAGGGATCCATGACAAGATTTTTGTTTCAACAAACAAGCAAAAAGAGGGAGAAAGCGTAGTCTCTGGTTCCCAGCAGGCAGAGGGTGGAGTGGGGTGTGGACGGATGGAGATGAGGAAGCCTAGGCTGCCTCTGGGCTTTAAGAGGGCACAAAAAGATGGTTACAGAGGCGAAGCTGGACTGCAGCAGCTGGGGATGTGCCCTGCAACGTGAGCAGAGCCCGGAAGTGTCCCTCCCAAGGGCTGCTCTGGAGCTGGAGAGGCTGAGGCACTTGGGCAATAATTTCTACTGGTGACCAGACCCAGGGCAAAGGCTGCAGTCATAGTCATGTCACCCTTTTTCTATAACTGAGTACTTGAATCTGGGCAACTTCTAAAGGAGAGAAGTTTGTTTTGTTCATGGTGCTGGGGAGGCCAAGAGCATCTTCTTGCTGGCGAGAACCTTCTCGTAACACTAAAGGGCAAGGGAGGGCGAATATGCCAGCTTGGGTTCTTTTCTTTTTTTCTTTCTTTTTTTTAGTGCTGTGGATTGAACCTAAGACCTTCACACTGAGCTTTTTGTTTTGTTTTGTTTTTTGTTTTAAAATTTTTGAAGCAAGAGCTCTCTAAATTGCTAAGTAGCCCAGGATGGGCTTAAACTTGTGTTTTCCATGTCCCAGGCTCCCTGAATGCTGGGGATGTGGGTGAGTACCACGACTCGAAGCTTTCACCAGTCCATGTGACCCTACTCTGATGACCTCCTCTAATACTAATTACCACCGTGACTGTTAATTCTGACTTGTCGACTTCAATTGGATTTTAAAAATGGCCTGTAGATTAGTAAGGCATGCTCTTAGCTGCGTCTGGGTAGTTGTTGGAGGAGGAGTGGTCTTGGATGCTATGCAAGGCCACTGTCCCTTTCTGCTCTGGCACTGTTTTCCAGCTCTGCTTCTTGGCCACCACAGACTAAGCAGCTTTGCTTCCTCACACCATCCTGCTGCAAAGCTTCTGCCTTGCAGTCAGCAGACTGTGGACTGAATCCCCTGAAACCATGAGCTAACTAAAGCTCTGGCCTTGGGCTGCAGTGTTAGGTACCTTGTCTCAGTGAAAGCGAAGGTGGCCAATACACCTCTCAAGGCTCCACCTCCCAACCCAGTCAGCACTGGATCTGGGCATGATGTTTCCAGTGGATAGAATTTGGGGGCTACATTGGAGCTACAGCACCCACAGTGTGGGCACCAGGTTCTACCTGAAGGAGAGCAGCGCGCTTCCATTGGGCCAGAGACTTAAAACCCAGGAAGTTTCAAGATCTGAGATTGCAGTCAGCAAATGTATGCCAGGAATCAACATTCTCAACAGCGAAGCCCTCCTTTGTAGCTCGTACCCATTTCTATGGTGTGAATAGTCTCACCTTGGCTAATTCTGCAGTAACAACAGGTTGTCAGAATGCAGTGTTAGAAGGGAGCCAGCTCTGGCCCAGCCCAGCAGGGAGTAGGGATGTGGGAGAGCTGGTTAAAAATGGGTGTGCTGGTACGTGACCAGGGGACACCTGAAGGGTGGGGCTGTAGACTTCATGCATCATAGGAGAGACCTGGCACAGGAAGACTCCCTCAGAAAGCAGCAGCAGAGATAGCAGGTCTTTTGGCTGATGTCAGAACTGAGCTTGTGTCCCCAGCACAACTCTGGAGGACATAATGCAGGTGACTACTGAGGCCCCAGCCTGGAAAACAAGGAAAGAGCCCATTTCTCAGAAGTCTGGCTAAAGAAGCCCTAAAGGGGGGCAGCGCTCATTCATTCATTCAACAAACAGTTCATGAGCTCTGAACACATGCCAGGTGAAGAGCTGGCAAACAGGGTGACAAGAGTAAAATTAGACACCACCTTTTTCTCGGGCCTTGCCAGTCTGGAAGAATGGAGTAAGAAATAGGCAGGTGAGTGCATTGTGGGCTGGGAGAGCTGGCAGGGGGCGTGGGGTCTGAAGCGCTGAGAGAGGAACATCTCATTCCAACTGGACACCAAGGGGGCCCTTGGAAGGGTCTGGAAGCTGAGCTTGCAGGAAGCTTGGGCTCAGCCTGTGGTAGGGAGAGATGTGTGAGGGGAAAGGAGAGGTTACAAGCCAGGAACAGCTGTGTAAAGCCTACAGAAGAGAAGGCAGTAAGACATTCAATCAGCTGGGTCACAAGGAACAGTCAGAGCCACCAGCGGCTGTGGAGCCAAAAGATGCTGCTCTCTGATACCCAGCCCTGCCCTGGTTCATCTGAGCTGTTCTGGAGGCAAAAGAGGAGACAGAAGGACCAGTGACAAATGTCCCAACGGGAGATGAGGAATGCTTGATTTAAAGAGAAGAGGGACAGGATCAAAACAGACATGGGCAAGGTGGAGTCCAAAAAAGGGACCAAGGATTCTGCCACATTATTAGTCTGATCACCAAGTGGAGGACAGTGCCATCCACCAGGGGAGAGAAACCTGGAAGAGGATATGTTGGGTGGGGGAAGTTTGCCATGGGGAGGGATACTTTGCCATTTTTTGATGAGAGCAGAATCAGAACCAGTGGCACCATTTGTAGAACAAATTATGCAAATTGCAAATGCAAATCCAATGAAAATCAAAAATGCTGAGCCCCTTGCTCCTACATTATGACAAATTTCAAGATGGTGACAAAACAGCATGAAGCCAAATGTGAAGTTGCATGGATCCCATGTCCCTGGAGTTGGCCCTGACAAAGGTGCTTAATTTCCCAGCACCACTTGCAACTCAGGTATTTAATAGATGGTATCTACACCTGTGGGGTTGGGAGATGTAGCCTAAGGATAGTAGGGAGGAGGGCAGGAGAGGTCTCCACGCTGAGCCTCTGCAGGCAAGCATTTAGAGGTCAGTCAAAAAAGAGTCAAGGGGGCTGGCGAGATAGCTCAGTGGACTAAGTGCCTACTTAGGCAAGCTCAGGGACTAGGTTTCTGTCCCCAGCACCACATGCCATGCCAGCTCTGCCCCCGGGCGCATTTGCTGAGTCGGCCACCAAGACCAGGCATGGAGGTGCATGCCTGTCATCCCAGCACTGGGGAGGCTGAAAACAGGGCTGCTATGAGCCTGAGTCCAAGCTGTGCATCAAATACATAAAAAGGAAGAAAAAAAAACTGTCAAGGGCGGGCCAGGGAGATGGTTCAGTAGAATAAGCACTTGCCTGGCAAGCACAAGTTCCTGAGTTCAATCCCTGGTACCGCAAAAAAAGTCAAGGGAGTAACAGGGAAGGAGCCCGAAGCATAGAAAATCAGAAGAATATGGAAAGCCAAAAGGAAAAAAATGTATTTCAAGACTAGAGAATTAGTCAAGTATGGCAGAGCATACCTGTAGTATCAGCACTTGGGGAAGTTGAGGCAGGAGGATTGCTGAGTTCAAAGATAGTCTGGGCTACACAGTGAGTTTGAGGCCAGCCAGAACTCTGTAGTGAGATCTTGTTTCAATGAACAAATGCCAGAGAACTGCTTGACAGCGCTAAGTACCTCCACTGGGAGGTTGAGGGGTACACCGCTGCAAGGGTGGACACAGGGCAGCTTTGTTGCTGTAGTTACCTCCCTTTAATCCTTACACAAGTATCATTGTTCTGGATTTACATTCCATGCATTATTTGTCCATGCTTTTTGTAGTTCTGGATAACCAGCTATGCATATAATGATGGTCACAACTTAAAGCTATTATTCTTAGAGCTTAGCATTTACTGCAATGCAGCAAGCTGGGAAATTTACACTCATTATCATCATTATTATTGTTATTGTTAAAATAGGAAGAACTACTTGGGGGGATGAACAGGCAGAGCTCAGAGGACCTTGTGCAATGACACTGCGGTGGTGGGCACCTGGCACTGTACGTACAACTGATTACGCCAACACCACGGATGAACTGTAAGCTACACTGTGGACTTCAGGTGGTAAAGGTGCACTCACCAGGTCCATCAGCTGTGGCACATATTCCACTCCCACAGGGAGCACTGACACGGGAGAAGCCGCAGGTGTGGTGCAGGGAGGCTGGAAATTTCTGGACCTTCTCATCAGTTTGCTGTGAACCTAAAACTACACTAAAAAATAAAGAAAGTAGAAATAAGGAGTGAATACTTACTGAAGTCATGCCTATAGCACTAAAGGTTCGCCTGGAACAGGTGATCGGCATGCATTACATTATTCTGCAAATGAAGAAACAAATCCAGAGAGATTAAGAAACTGCCCTGTGATTATACAGTTAATACCTGGTGGGGACAGCTTGCAATCTCAAATCTGTTCCAAAGCCCATACCATAAGAGCTATGATCAAAACATACAGTGAACAATTTCAATTTTTAAAAATATATTATAGTGAAAGAAGCATCGCCATTAATCTCTCTCAAAATACAGTATTCCCTTCACCTTGAGTACACTTACCCCATCATTCTTGCCACTTTCTAAGACAGGTCTGCAAGTCACTTACGAGATTTGATTTAAAAAAAAAATGCACAGTGAATGTTGCTGCCAAGAGCCCAACAGAAAGGCAGGCTCCTGAGATAATACTACAGTTTCTTTATCTACCTCATTTACAAGATTTGGCCCTGTGTGGCCCCTAGCTCCTACCCAAAGAAAAAATGACCATGAAAGGCAAGCGTTTTGAATTGATTCAAAACACTTGACAACGCAGCTAAAGACACGAAAGAAGACTTCCAGAACTGCTTCAGAAGGTGGCGAGACCAATGGGATGAATGTGCTCAAAATGAAGGGAGTACTGTATTTTGAGGAGGATTAATGGCAATGTCTCTTTTACTACAAGAAAAAATTTAAACTTAAGTTGTGTTACATTTTTCCATCACAATTTATGTGTATGAGTCTATGGAATAGTGTTCCTCAAAGGTTCCAGTGATAAACATGATGTGAGACACGTTTTAAAAATAACTTTTCATCCTAGCGATTTGATTTGAAACTGTCTAATTGCTATTTGTTTATCAATAAAATTATGAAAA
>NDGN011346974.1:0-16182 GCA_002564285.1 Tympanoctomys barrerae | reverse complement strand
GAAGGGTGAAAAGATATTATGTAAATTACTAAATACACTGACAAACTTAGACACTTGGGAATTTTTTTCTACCAAGAAGAGCCTAGAAGGCCAGAGACATAGCTTGGTGGCATAAGCCCCTGCCTGTCAAGCACAAGGCCATGAGTTCAATCCCCAGGACAAATAATCAAAACAAAACAAAAAGGAAACATAATGAAGAGCCTAGACCTTATTGCTATCCATGTACACAGATATTTTTAGAATGTGTCTGGCAATTGAGTCTGTGTTAGTTTGATATTCAATATCTGCTATAAAGGGCCTCACACTGCCAACAGAATCTTTCTTTTCACAATCCTGCTGAGACCCTCCACAGTCAGTTCCATGCTAATTTTTATGCAAATTAGATTACTTGCCCTTCCATAGGCTGTTCCTCAAATGGTCGTGAGGCACCTCCCACTCTAAGCAGTGCTCTAAGCCATCTCCTAGAGGAATCACAAGGTAGTCTGGACTGCGGCATATCCACTCTAGGCCTCTGGGAACCTCTATTAAAATGTTCTCCAGACCAAGAGCAGCACATGCACAGTGCACTGGGAAGGTAAAAGATACTGAGGACAATATTGGCTAGGTAACAGGGAAAAGAGAGGGAGCCTCTGCAAAACAGAGAGGGACCAAGACAAAGAGGATGGAGAGAGAAAGGATGGAGGGAGAAAGGGGAAGGAAAAGGGATTGAAAAAAGAATCAAGGTGTGTTAATACACACGTCCTGATTCACCATGATGAATGTAATCAGTGGGTACTGAAACATGTGCCAATCAAGAACCCACTTTATTGGGTAGTTTTTTCCTCTCTTTAAAATAAAACCCCAAACCACACACACACACACACACACACACACACACACACACACACACATACACACACACACACATTATAAAAAGTATAATATATAAACAATGTATAATGTATGCCAAATTGAGGATTCATTTCTATATAAAATGTATTTTTTCAGCATTACTCCATCAAAAATTCCATGCATCTTTTAAAAATATGCCCAGACATTGTATCCTTTATGAATACAGTTAGGTTTTCTAGCTGGAAGAAATCACTTTGGTTTCTGAGTTGCCATTTGCCTAATCTAGATCTCTGTTCATTTTAGAGTAAATACCAATGTCCAGCTTTTCATTATAGTTACTAATCAGTTTAAGGACACATGCTATCTTTGGTCCAAGATACTTCAGGGAAATATCTGCACTAAACATTTTTGCATCTTTGAGAAAAGTCAGTACACTGGCTTACAAGCAGAGCTAGCTCAGTAACGTAGGCAGAGTAAACAAATGGCTCTGAAATGAAGGCTGAACATTACTTGTAACAGCCTTTGTGAGAAGCCACCATCTCTTCCCAAATCTATTGTTCTATAGCATATTTTCTTATGCCACTGTCACTTTCTTCATGGCTTATTACCATAAACTCATTTATGCTTCTGTCTTCCCTACCATATTACAAGCACTTTGAGAGCAGGCGTCATGTATTATTTGTCTAGGTATGTCTTGGGTTACATGACACCTGGTTGGGGTTGTTAATTATTCATTGAATAAACAAGTGAATGTATTCTCTCAATTAAAGTAATTCATCTCCTTGCAGTAATCCATCAGTGGGTTATGTTTAACCAGGAATGCAAATTTCCAATGTTCTATGCATAGAGTTAGATGTTTACCCCACAAACCAAGCAGAAATTCTAAATCACAAAGCACAGCAGGTACTAGGAGGCAAGTGGCAATTGAAATGCCAGAGTCAGTCAAAATACATCCCTGATACTATGCAAGTAGGTGTGTATGAAAAATATGTGTAAGGCCTAGGCCTTGCAAGATAAACCAAAAATGATTCTTTAGGATTTGTCTAGCACTGGATGAAAGAACAATGTGGATGTTATGTGGGCACAAGTTTTACTTGTTAACCAAACAGATGCAGCCACAGTCCAGGACAAATTAGCTTTCTTTCTTGGTTTAGCCCTAGATAAACTCCTTACTATTGTGACTCCTAATATTGGGTCAGATTGATGTGCAGTACGTATTTGTTGGAAGAAAAGTCGCATAGGGTTATTCTAGCATGAAGATGCTAGGAGAATACCAGCATGGCTTTCTAAAGATTTGCCCCTGCTTGAAGATCTCAGTCCATGGTACTCTTCCTGAGACTGTGCTTTCATCCTATCTTTCAACTGAAGAAAAAATTCATTTCTCTTTTTAGCACACAGTCCCTACCTATTGTTGCTCACCATTCCTGTGTACTTATCCCTCTGAATTCTTTGCCCACAAAACTCCACTGAGTGAAAATAAAATCATCCTCCAAGTTCAATTCAAATCTCTCACAGATGTGAGCACTCCTTTCTTCACACTCTAAAAACAAAAACTCTTTAATGTTTCTTGTTTCATCTCATCCTATTTTTTGGCATGGATTTTATAAGGCAAAGACTATATCTCGATTATATCTTCATCCTTTATATGTAGCCCTAACGAGCAAGCTGTTCATTGTAGGATTTCAATACATATTCTTATGAAGTATTTTCCACCAAAGGCATATATAAATAGCACAAACTTGATTAACCAAATGCATACTTAAATTAAACCAAGGTAGACTTTAATGAGAAGCTATGTTATTCGTATCAACTTTCCCACTGAAAACAATGAGAAATGTTGGATAAAAGTTTTCTTTTAAAAATTACCTTAAAAGCATTGAAAGTCTAAAAGACTGCCAGGATAAATATTTTTGTGAAGCAGAAATTTGAAACTAGAAGGGGAAGCTAAGTATCAAAGCAACATAACGGCATGTTTTCTAATGTCATTTGTTTATGCTCCAAATTTAAACTTTGGTCAATCAGCTTCACAAGGTCTTATATTATGATTAACGAGAACTAATGTGAAACTGTTTTCTTTACTTCCATCCCAAGAGAGTATAGAAAAGTCAGGCTTTGTAGATGAGTCACATAAAATTTGAAAACAAAGAGTAGTGAAGAATACTGTCCCTGAGACATTGTAGCAAAGTTATCATTCTACAATTATGTAGCTATAAACTGAGAGTTTTGTGCCATAAACTGAGTTAACCAGTCACTGGGAGAGTCACAATACTCTTGAGAAAAATGTAGAAAGCTCGGGAGCAAAAATCATTTAACCCAGGTTTCAGAGAATCTCCCAGAATAATATTTCAACCGCACTGATTAGCATTCAGTCAAAGATGACCAGATACACAAGGAAGCCAAGCAGCATGAACAAGAACCAGCAAAAACACTGGCACAGACCTCAAATGTTAGAATTACAAGATAGGTTACAAAACAACTAAGTATGTTCCCTAGTTTTAGCAAAGTAAAAGAAAGCCTTGAAAATACTAGCAGAAAACAATTAATTACAAAAGTAAAAAAAAATTTTTTTAAAAGAAAACAATTTAGAAATGAAAATTCAAATAATTATAATTAAAAATATTCATAACATAAGGAGATTTAATTAAAGAACTGGAATAGAAATAAAGAATAATTATTTGCCATACAGCTCAGAAAGACAAAAATATAGAATAAACAAGATTTGCAGATACAGTCAGCAGATTTAGGGTAGGTTTTGCTTCAGGCTTTAGAGGAACACAACAGAGGATGAAAAGGGGACAGATTTGAAAAGATAGTAGTTGAAAACTTGCTACAATATATTCCTGACAATAAAAGCCCATTTCAAAATGTAGAACACCCTAGGAAAGAAGCATAAAAATAAATTTCATCCATGTGTATCATAATGAAGATACAGAAAACAAAGGTAATGAAAAAATGTTGAGAACAACCATGACATAGCAGTTATAGGTAATTTCTTGACTGTAATGACAGATGAAGAAAGCAATGGAGTTATGTCTTTCATATACTGATAGACAATATCAACTAAGATTTCTAGCTCTGGAGAGAATATGCATCTCTAGAGCAAGGAGAAATAGAGGTTTTGAATAAGCAGACAGTGAGAAAGGATCTCACTACAGTATCTGAATGTAGGAACTTCTTAGAATTCACTTCAAGTCAAAGGAAAAGTGACCCTAGAAGGCAAGTCTAAGATTCTGGTAGACATAAACATCAAAGAACACTGCAAATATATGACAAATGTAAATAAGCATTAATTCTACAGAGAAGAATAACTAATGTCTTATGGTATTAAGAAAACAAATTACAATGAGAGACAGCAAATATCTATCTCTATTCTATCTCTATCTCTATATTTGTCTATCTATAGATATAAAATACTATATATATATAGTATAAAAAAGAATACTTCAAACCTTTTTACCTATATATAGGTAAATATATATATATATATATTTTTTGTATATTTAGGAAATGGTCTTCAGGGTGTCCAGAGTTGTATTACTAGATCAGACTCCTACTGCTCTGCCTGTTTACAGACTCCCAAGAGCTGGGGTTATAGGGACATGCCACTTCCAGTCTCAATTACCATCTCAGCATGCCCTGGGGGCGAGGCCAGCATGGAAGGCCCAGGGATTGAACCCCCGGCTCCTGAGACTGCTTGCAGGTACTTTAATCCACTGAGCTATTTGGCCAGCACTAAGCATTTGAAGTATTCTAAGGTAGTATTTCAACAAAGGGTCAACAATTTGGCTAGCTTTAGTCCTTGTTAGACAGCAATATTGTAATCTTAGGCTAACTACTAACAAAACAACAACCAGATATATCACTCAAAAACTAGTAAGGAATAAAATAGAATGTAAACATTTAAAGAAAATAAAGGGGTAAGCTAGTTAAAGTAGCAAGAAAGAAGAGAAAGCTAGTCTACTACCATTGAAATGAATTCATAAGCAAGCTCAATATTCAATGGATCTAGGTAGAGGTAGAAAAATCTTCATGAAAAGGAATGAAGCCATGACCCCAAAGCAGGTTAATGGCTAATGACAGAACAAAGGAAAAACTGTGATGACAAGAGACAAATGGCTATGTTGTGGCTTCTGGGAGACTGCAGGGGTTTTGCTTACATAGCTGGCTGCTAACAATTATTAAAATGGACATAGATGGAGCACGGTGTGGTTCTTCAAGAGGCTGAAACAGAAGGATTTCCTAAATACAAGCAGGAGTCCAAGACCAGCCTGGGCAATGTAAAAAGAAATGCCATCTAAAAATAATAGTAATAATCCATTCTGCATTGACACAAATTAGCTCTGCATTATTTTACAATGACTATTTTAAAATTGAAAGGGAGTTATAAAGCAGAATATAGTTGTTTAAAGTTATGAGAATATGAGAAAGATCATTTTATTCATGATCCAGAAAATTTCTATCTAGAGGATAATGGGCCAAGCTATTTTAGTCTGAGGTAAACTGAACAAAATAGGGAGCATGTATGTACACTTATAAGGATAGTCTCTTTTCTTTATAAAGCCTGTCTTGAGATTGTATTCTTTCTATGTCATGGGATTGTGGTGGTTTATCATGTCTTTTCTGACATAAAATGATAATGATAATAGGTGGTTTGTTGCTGTTTAATGTCCTTTAAAACAAACCACCAGTATAGCTCTGTCATCCTTTTCCTCTAATAGGTCACTGAGGACCCAGAGCCTGTGAATCACTAATTTATACAAACCAGTGAGTTGATTTACATGCCTATTTTCAGAGAGAGGTCCTTCTAATAATAATGTAGCTTGGATATTGTTAGGGACAACATGCTCGTAGTCCCTTAGAATTCACATGTTGAATCTTCAACCTTGGAGTCATGATATTAGGAAGTGAGGCTTTCCACAGGAGATAAAACCATGAAGGCAGAGCCCTCGTTAATGGGGACAGGAAGAGCCACAGGGTGTGTGCTCTCTTTTACTGTGAAGTAAAAGAAGTCACAAGAAAGCAGGCCAGATGCATAGCAGGAAGTTTACTTTCACCAGACACCAGGTCTCTCAGTGCCTCAGATTTGCTATTCTCCAGAACTGACTTTAAATGTCTGCCTTTTAGGACCCCAGGACTGTTGCGATAGCCCTAAGCCAACAAGATAGACACATACCCAAATAACTGCAGTGAGGAAGAGAAGTAGCCAGACTTGGAGTGTGGGATAAGGGACAAATGATGTGCCATAGTAAATAGAAGGTGGTACGAGGGAGAGCCAACGGAAACTTCCAGATGGAAGCTCTTGAAAATGTGTTCTAACACACGGGAGGTTACATCTCGAGACCAAATGGGTGCATTATTCCCTCTGCGTATTACTCAGTATTGGACAAAAAAATTTATACTGCTCCTGAATTCATAGAGAATTATGGATTCATAGTTCTCTTTTTGAAAGCTCTGAATGACAATGTTCCTTTAATTAATAAAGTCTCACTACTATAAATGTCTTAATTACTTTAAGTGCAAAGTGATATAGTATAATAATGTTTTCACTATGCAACATTCTACAGTGTGGATTATGGGTTTATGTATCTTAGTAACACATAATAATCGTTAATTTTTTCATGGCATGTTTTGTTTTTGTTATACTGCTTTTGTTGCTTGTTAATTCTGCTGGCAGGTATCACTGCCTCCATCCCACAGGTGAGGAATGGAAGCTCAAAGAAACCGAGTGACTTTGCCAGCCTTTAAGTGGCCAAATAGGACTGAATCCCTGTGGTTCAACTTCAAAGCAGGCTCTCAGCTACTTTCTTGCTTTGTCTCACCAGAGCATTAACATTCAAAGATCATTCTATACAGATTAAAATACTATTTGCTCTTTAAACTGCATTTTGCAATCACTCAGGCAGCTTCTACTGACCCCTTGGAGGAAAGGACAGGCTTTTTCCCAGAAGCACAGTAAGCTCTAGGACACAGCTAAGGGGGTACAAGGGAAATTCAGAAATGTGAACATAAATCTCTTTTAAAATAAAACCACAGCATCTTTAATCAAGGCCTGGCAATCATCATATCGGTTCTTTGAGACTTGAATTGGTAAATGTAGGCTATCCCACTAGGCCTTTAATGCTTAGTTAGAAATGAATCCAAGACATTGACTAGCAAGACAATTCTTGCAGTACGAACATGAATCTATAATTCTCCTCGCCATTACCACAAAACAGTTAGCTCCTGCCCTGAATTCACTTTGAAGACAATGAGTGCCTGGGAGAAACCATAAGAGCATTGAAAATCGAGCCAGAAGTAATAAACAGGGACTGCCAAAATATCGTAATGAATTTCTTTTACAAGTCGGATCTATTATCAACTTACAACAATTCTGAAGGTTGAACTCAAGGCATACAATTAGTGAGCTAAGTTGCAAGGTTCGCCTACAATCCAAAAGCGACTTTTCTTTCACCTGTCTACAATTAAAGAGCTGCGAATTATGTCTCCTGGTACGAAGAGATTAAAATAATAAAATAAAAGGAAACCAAAAGCTTTAATATGGCATGTAATCTCTCCCATTATCCCAGCACATTCACGTAAACTCTGCACCAATGGAATTCTTCTTGCTCGGCAGGGTGGAGATCATCTTCACAGCAGCCAGACCCAGCGAGGGGAGTGACTTCCCTCCTCCCAACGTCGCCTTAGAACTTATTCGAAGGGAAAACAATTGCCTTGCAAGTGCATGGGAGTTGTTTTGTGCCTGGTCCCCAGGGTATTTTCTTTTTCTTAAAAAGATTATCTCAACTTTACTGTAGCCAAAAATGAAAACAAAACAAAACCCTAAAACAAATGTCTAAGGCAGTTTGAAAATACAAAAGACCAAAATATATTTTTTAATTTATTCATAATTAGTTTACAGATTGGACCACACGGAGACTCCAGAATCAGCAAGCCACTTGGGGAATAAATGCTATTGCAATTATCAGTACCAAGCCAAATGCTACCTTTTGTTCTTTCTAAAATCTTCTTTAGAAACATCTCTTAGCAAATGATTTTGTATTTTCTATTTAAAGAGGATTACACAGCACACACGACTAGTAGCTGGGAAGCAAAGAACTTGCCGTGATTGTATTACTTGCAAATATAAATTAGTCCATTGTGGTAACTCCTGGTGGATGACCCCCTTTCCTCTCACCCATCAGGCCAATGGGCTCCGGCAGGTTGGCTCTCCCACCTGGAGTCCTCCTCATCAGGGTGCTGTCAGATGTGCTGCTTGCCTACAGTCTCCTGCATCTCAGGGAAGTTCCTCCATTCAGGCAGACGGTTTTAAGCTTGAATTGCTCTAGTTGCTAGCCTGAGTTCCTCCTCCTAACTCTCAGACTCAGCTCCCTGGAGGCATATGTGAGGCCCTCCTCCAGGTACAAAGGAACCCTACAAATTTCACTTCGCGGTAATGACAGGATACAGAAATTGCATTAGTCCCATTAAATAGTCATAGAAATATTCAAAAAGGTTAGCTGGATATCGTGAATATCTCAGTTAGACTAAGATAAAAAAATCACTTTGTTAACTGAAAGTGTTTCTTCATTGGTATCACCCTATATTAAGGTGCCATTTATAAACAGTTTATTATTATTTATTAATGTGCAAAGCACTATATAGCATGCTAGATAACTTAAATTCATGTATTAAAGATGCACATACACGGTTTAATACGATTTACGCCTTATAATATTCTTTAAAATAGCTTCCCATAGTCTCATCTGTTAAGCATTTACTACTAATGCATTTTATAACATACTTTATAATACATTATTTGAGCAAGTGGCTGCATATAGTGATTATTTCATAAATAAGAATAAAGCATTTATAAATGGCACCTTAATTTAAAGTGTTACCTCCACATTACTAGATAGCTGCTCACCATTCATCTCATTTTGTGATTATCCTCCAAATGCACCACTTAATAAAACAGACACTAAGTTCTATTTTCCCTTCATCTGATTAAAAGTTTATTGAGTCGTTACCCCCATCTGCTTTCCAGTGTTTGTAGCATGGAGGCTTTAGTGTGATTTCTGATGAAACCAAACTATTAATTCAGCAATATTTTTGAAGAAAAAAAAAAAAAGAACATTAGAAGTGGAGTTCTACTTACCATATTGGACAGAGCCTGCTGCTTGGATTCTTTGTAAAATTCAATTTTTTGGCTAGAAAGAACAATCCAGGAAGTAGACCAGTTTTTCCTGAGGAAGAGGAAAATAAAAATTTAAAAAAAAAAAACTCTGTTGTTAGAAAAAAGCATGTATACAAATACAGGGTTGGCCACATTTACTAATACAGTGTGACTAACATTCCAAATGAATAAAGATATTTAAAAACTAGTTACCCTAAACATCATATTCTTATTAAATTCTAAAAGTAGTATGCAATTCAGATAATAATACAATCAGAAACATTAAAAATGTAACCTTTATATGCAAGTTTCTTAATTTTTTGACCCTCCTAAAATCTCTTCAACTGCTGTCAAATTTTTTGCATATCCATGAACTTCCCTCCCATAGAAAGACTGTAGAGAGCTGAAAGTAGGAACGTAAAATTCATTGAAATCAGAACCCTTTTCCTCTGTTCTTCTTTGTATTAGGTTAGGAATTTCAGTCTGAAGACTAGCACGTTAATCATTGCTTAATTCAAAACATTTCCTTAATGTTGATGCTCATTAAAAGTTAAAGAAAAGCAAATGGAATTGTAATGTGAGGCCCAGAGAGATAGACTGGTGGACTAAGCACCTGCCTAGGCAAGCACAGGGACTGGGTTCGATCCCAGGCCATGCTGGCCCCACCCCCAGGTGAGCTGAGCTGGCCACAGAGTCTGGGCCCAGTGGCACACACCTGTAATCCCAGTGCTGGGGAGGCTGAAAACAAGAAGATCACTACAAGTCCAAGCTGTGTAGTGAGACCCTGTACCAAATACATAAACAAACAAACAAACATGAGAAAAACAGTGATGTCTTTGTCCCTCTTTGCCCATCAAATTGCCAAAGATTAAAAGGTAAGGTGATATATTAGGGTTAAGGAAGGTATAAGAAGTGGAGTTCATGACTATTTGTTTTGCTTTTGTATTATAAAAAAGGAGCCTGCTTAAGAATTTGCTATATAGTCAATGATTGTAATGCATTAATGAACACTGTGGTACAAAATAATACTGATGTGGAAGCTTAATGCAAAACCATAATGCTATATGTAATTTATCACACCATCCTGTGCTGTCTACTTACCTTCATTCATGCCTCGTTCCTGCTTATTATTTCTATTCATCAGATATTCAAATATTGCTTCCTCAAATATGCCTTGTGTAACTTAATCACATATGACATAATATAAAGTAGGTAATATTTAAAAATTTCCCCTTCTTATCCCCCACTAAAAAATAAGGCCCAATACAATAGGATCATCTCATCCTTACAGCAGTTTCTTTCATGCCTTAGCCCAGGCATTTGGAGAGGTCAGGAACTGAATCTATATCATTGGATCAGTACTTTGGACTAGAAGAAAGAGGCTAAGACACAACAATAATGATAAACTAGGATGGTTAAATAGTTTCCTTTTATATCTCTTATCACTTATGAGTTTTCAAATTTCCTGACAACCGCTTACTTCTGCGGTTAGAATGCATGTTGCAGCGTCACGCTGACCACTCTTTACGTCAAGGGCATTAACGTGCTTAGGTTTCTACCCTTCATATCATGCTGCAGTGTGCTATGCATTAATGCTCCTTTCACAACCATTGAATTCAGTTTATTATGAAAGTGGTAAGCAGAAAACGAAAAGTTTACAGAAAGACTTTACTCAGGTCAACAGAAAACCATCAAAAATGTCAAAAAACACAAACTTTGTGTGATTTCTTTTCCCTTGCCTCTGAGAAATGAAGGCCTTGATTGAAAAGAAAGCTTTGATTCAGTAGGGTTAATATTTATGGAAAAAATCAGGCTGCTCTTACAAGCCCACAACTTTCTTAATGACACAGCATTATGTTAAAAAAGAAGAGAATTAACAGATACCTAAGAAGCACAAAGTGAATTTTCCAACAAATAGAAATGTACTCTTGAATCCCCTTGTCTTCAAATGAAGAGTAAATTTTTGAAATGATAAAGAAAAGAAATTCTTAAACATTTTCCCTGCCCACTCTTGAGTTTATTTCTCCTTTTAGCAACCAGCAGAAGCACTGAACACTGAAACAGGTATAACTGGGCTGGCCTCATAGTGCAGGCCTAGAGTCCAGTACTGGAAAGGCTAAGACAGGAGGACTATTCCAACTTTGAGGTCACCCTTCTTACATTGTGGGCTCAAGCCCAACCTGAGCTACATGCAAAACCCTCTCAAACACCCCACCCCAATATCCACAAAAGAAGGAAGACAAAACAAAACAAAAAAAGAAACAGGCATAGCTATTTTGTGTGTGCAGGTCATAATACCAGATGCAGTTAGGACTGCTGGTCTAGACTGGATGTCCTTTGTCGCAGCCCTCCTTTGAGGCACATGTGGTCAGGGAGTATAGAACACACTCACATATAACAAATCCATATTTAACCTGCCTGCCATATTTCCCGTGCTATTTTTCATCTTCTGGCAGGGAGATACTATACCTTATTTGCTTCCTATCTATAGAAAATCCTGGATAAATGGTTGTGATTTGAATCTGTTTCAGATGTTGATCCTTTATAGAACTTGCTGGCAAAACTCTCCCCATCCTGAAACTTGGAACTGGAGCTAGTTCGAACTGAGCTGCATGAAATTCATTATCTCATTGTTCTGTCTTAGGACTTTCCACCACAATGAACTGCATCCCTGTCAGGTAAACCAGAGGAGCCCGCGGAAGACAGTAGGAGCTGCAGATCCCACAGGCTTGGTAATGTGACCCGGAGGGCTCTAAACAGAGCTTATTTCTTCTTGAATTTATGTACAACTTAGATTTTCTTTATCACGTTACAGTGGGAGAAAAAGCTTTTTCAAAGCCTGGGTGTTTTTATTCATTTCAAAATGAAGACGCTGCTGACAAAATTCATTGCTTCTCTTTCAACTTTTCCCTATAAATTGCTTTAAAATAATATTTTTTCTAAAATACTTTCTGTGGGAGAGTATCAATCTGACTATACAGCTGAGGCTCAGCTTCACACATTCACACAAAATGTTAATGATAGTAATATGTCCACAAAATAATGTGAAAAATGAAGCTCAGAGATTTTAGGGAAACTTAAGGCCAACATTTACATTTAAAGTTAAAGCCATTTGTTTTCTTATAAAAAAGCCTACAACATCTATTACTTGATGCTGTCTTTTCAAAAGATTAAAGTACTGCTATCTTAGATAAAGGTATCATGGTTGTCAGCTTTTAACATAGTTTTGGTTGAAATCCTCAGATTAAGAGGTTTTGTATGGATGCTGTGACAAGTAGTCAACATCTGGCTCCCTTGCTAACTTTTCTCAGAGTCCTTTTAGCAAGACAGGCAAGGCCTCACCTCTCCTGGGCTCCATAGCAGAACTTCCTCCAGAGGCCTCTGATTTCTGAGACATTTGTCATAATATGAGCTGTCTTGGTGATTGGGTCCCGTCCTGTAGCTGATGTGCCACCTGGTATGCCATGTGCATCATGGAACTCAACCACCAAGCCAGCTATGAGTACTCGTTGAACATTCACCCTTGCCAAGTACCACTCTGAGGGCTGATGGTACAAATCAAAGTAAATGAAGACAGACAATAAACATAGAAACACATAATCCTCTGAATAAGTCAGCAATGAGTGATTTCTCCACTGTACCAATGAGAAAACTGAAACAAAATGAGGGGTGTCTTATGCAAGGTGCACAGGTCATAAAGACAGAAATCAGGCCAAGTGCCCTGGGGCCCAAAGCCCAGGCCCATCCCAATGTCCTGCCTGTCATGAGCAGGTAGGCAGGGAGCACTCCCTTTAGTCTTGATGATCCCCTCTATATGGAACCTCATAATAGAAAGTTGAGAGAGGGAGAGCCGTCAGTGAGGAGTTATTAGAACATTTTCTCCATCTCAGCTTGACCCAGGCTATTCTGCAGCTCTAAGCTGACAACCTCTACATCCTGCCTTCCAACCTACCTGATGGCCAATAGGTAAAGCCGCCCCTCAGAGGGAGCTAGTTGGTGCCTCCACATTTCATCATTGTATTCAGTGTATGACTTCTTTTATTCCTCCACGGACCATAAGGCTGAGATATTGAGAGATTTAAGGCTTAAGACAGACCCACAGCTCAGAAAATACTCCAGTTCAGGAAGCTAGAGGTCCCAGGAATAAGTGAATCAGTTCCAGGACTTTATTTACAGATACAGTCAATCAGGTACAGGACTGATGCTAGTGATTCAATTCAGAAAACAAATCCTGGGACAGAAGCACAGGTATCTATTTGATTTTTTGACACATAGCATTTATCACTATATAAGTAATGCTGGGAGGAAATGATGCTAATTACAACAAAGGAGGGCTAAATTAATACAGAGGCAATTATGCAAAATATATGCAACTTCTAGGGCATCATATCCAAAGGGAACACTTTACAGAACTTTCTTAAAACAAATTCTGAGTTGTCGAGTTGGAAAATGAGGAAAAAGAAACAAAACTCCCAAGTAGACAAAATACCCCCAAAGCAAAGCCTAATACCTCCACGCAATTTCAGCTTGACGTTCTACAAAATGGACACCGGATGGCAGCACATAACAGCAGGTCTATGACTGCTTGCGTGGGGAGCGCGAGATGGAGACCGGCCCTTCCATCAGTCATTACGGTAAGTATCCTATGTCTGAGCTCCGGGTTTCACAAATGCCTTGATCCTAACCAACAAAGTTTCATATCTTACATTAATCTATGCTACACAGCCACAAAACAGAAAGTCAGAGGAAAATATAAATGAGATGATTTCAGGCATGTCAGAATCTCTTTGTGGGTCACTCGTTGCTATTACCTGCCACTGAATTTGAGCTGATTCTGCAGAGGTGGTAGGAGCGAAAGTTATTTAGTGCAGCGTCCACAACTGATTTCCTGCTGATATCCCTCGGACACTAAATGCTCTGACTTTTTCTCAGACTGGAAAGTCTAGGAACTTCTTCTCTTCGGTTTTATTCTAAACTCCTTGCAATTTACCACTGCTAAAAGGCAAATTAAAGAGGTGCTGCAAAAGCACCCACCATGTCAGGATTGCAAGAAAATGAAGACAGATTCAGCCTACCACAATTCCCTGCCACACTGAGCAGAAAGTAGCTTCAGACAGGCAATGGCTACTTACAGTTTTGGGGATGGAATTCCCCAAATGAAGAAATTCCTAGCTTCATCAGAGGAGCAGAAGCATAATTTCAACGTTTATAATTAAAAATTAAAGTTGAACTGAATGTATTCTGCTTTCAAGCCTGTCAGTGTATCACAGGGGAAATGTGTATAACCTCATTTTGAAATAAGGCTAAATTTAGGGCCTTTTATGAATATAAGATGTAGCCAACAAGTTCTATTTCCTGTTACCTTCTCCTTTTCATATTCAAGTAAGTCAAATTTTTTAAAAGAAAAAGTGAATCTATATGAAAGGGCAATACGGACAAATAAAAAAGAAAGTAAAAGAAAGGGAGGATGAAAATATGGAAATAACACAAGATGTAAATGACCTAGAAAGGATTTATTAGAAAATCCATCATAAACTTAGAAGACAACACTTGTTACATGACAATGGATGCTGTTGGGACTATCTTTGGCATGAGACAACGGTCAAATTCTGTCTCTTGGCTTCCCAGAGAAAGGTTTTCATTTATTTATTTATTTATCTTTTTAAAAATATTATTCATTTTAATGAGAAAAAATGATAAAATAGCAATGAAACAGTTTCAGGGCCTGTCAAATAGCTCAGCGGATGAAAGCATGTGCAGCAGGCACAGGAGCCCGGGGGTGGAAGGGTGGGGGTGCAGAGGTGGGGGTCCATCCCTGGGCCTGCCGTGCCGGCCCCGCCCCCTGGGCGCGCTTAGATGGCAATTGAGACTGGGCATGGTGGCGCGCGCCTGAAATCCCAGCTCTCAGGAGGCTGAAAACAGGCAGATCACTATGAGTCCAGTCTAGTAGTCAGTCCCTGAACACTCTGTAGACCCTTCCTAAAATACAAAAAGAAAAAAGAAAGAAAAAAAAGAAAGAAAGAAAAGAAAAAGAAACAGTTTCAAAACAGGTTAGTAGGACAGTTACAATAATTAATACATTGCATATTGTTGTCTTCATAGTAGTTATTCAGAGGACAAGATGCAGACATGATATCTTGTCTGAACACTATTAGTACAACCCTTTCTTCTCAATGAACTAAGAGAAAGTAGATGTATATCTATCCTAACTCTCTTGTATGTACATATATATTTTTTCATTAGATAACAGTCCTTTATTTATGTCCCCCTTTTTTGTTTTGTTTTGTCCAAGATGGTTGTTTCATTGTTGTTATTTTAAAAGAAACACATTTTAAACATAAGAGAGCTAAATTTCATGTTATCAATCCTCCCCATAATAACATGGAAGAAAGGTAATATCAGCACATGTAACTAAGATTCTCTGTTTGTATAGCAGGAAATGGTACCTAAACCTAAGCCTAGCATTAGTCATTCTGTGTTATGACTAAACTGACTATTTTGTTGCTGGTGATAAAAACCATAAAGACAACTTGGACAACCAATATGATGATATACAAAAAAAATGCATTATCAAATGTTCTTATAAATTGACTGCATAATACAGGCTTAACATTTAACATTGTGGAATGCTATATGATGTTAAATATTGTGCTTATGTATACAATGCTTAATTTGTGCAGTGCATATAGTAGAACCATGAATAAAACCCCCACAAATATAGAGAAATTATTTGCAGTGTCCGAAACTGACAAATCATTTCTATTTATAGCATATTATAAGTTCTATCTATCTATTTATCTATTTATCTATCTATCCCTGCCCTCTTGATATCTAGAAACTTAATGAAAATAGTCAAAACTTTTGGTAGAAAGACTTATGGTTTGTGTCTAGGTGTCCCCTCCAAAGCATCATGCAGTCTTGGGGCAGCTTCTGGAGTTTGTGAGTACTGTGGGTGCGGATGCTGCGCCTGCCCCGGGGCGGGTAACCTGCATTTCAATGTAAGGAGGGAAGAGAAGCTAGCCACTTGAGCTGCTGCTACTCCTCCCTCATGCTTGCTCTTTGCTGCTGCCATGAAAGGCTGCCCTCTGCCTTGTGCTGCTCTGTCTTGGAGCCAGCTGAGTATGGACTGAACCCTCCAGTAACTGTGAACCAAATAAACATTTCCTTCCTTCATTTTGAGTGTTGGGTATTTGTACCAG
>NDGN011346966.1:1978-12289 GCA_002564285.1 Tympanoctomys barrerae | reverse complement strand
TCTTTTTGAGACAGGGTCTCACTATGCAGTTCAGGCTGGCCTTGAGTTCACTTTGTAGCCCAGCCTGGTCTCGAACTTGCAATGATCCTCCTGCCTCAGCCTCCCAAGTGCTAGGACTACAGGCTTGCACTGCAATGCCTGGTAACCACATTCGTCTTTTAAAAAAAAAAGTCAGGTCTCATATTTTCACATTTCAAAATATAAAGGTACATGGAACAAATATTGCAGCACCTGCAGGAAAGGGACACATAGAGTAACCAAATAAAGAACCCAGAAACAAACCCATATCATAAGTGGGCAAATAACTGTCAAGGATGCAAAGAACACTCAATGGAGACAGTCTCTCCAACAAACAGTGCTGGGACAATTGGATGGCCACAAACAAAAGGACTAAGTTGGAATTTTTATTTTAAACTATATAATATATATATATTCAAAATGATATATGTATATTCAAAATGAACTAAGAACTTAAATGTGAGGCGCCAAACAAGAATTCTAAAATAAAAATTAGAAAGAAAGCTCTCTGTTATCAAATTTGGCAATAATATTTTGGATAAAACACCAAAAACAAGGGCAACAAAAGTAAAGAAAAAGGTAACAAAAATTTTTGTTCATGAAAGAAAATAATGAAAAAGTTAATTATTGGGGCTGGAGAGATGGCTCAGTGGCATAAGTGCTTCCCTGGCAAGCACAAGAGCCTGAGATCAATCCCTGGTTCCGAGGGGGGGATAAATTTCCTAGCAGCATCAAGGTTTTTAATCTGACTCTATAAGCCCAGGTCACAGTTACAAAAAGAGAATGAGGTCAGTTTGAGGAGCTCTTTATCTGAAAGCTAAATACAAGCTCCAGATGTTGACAGAGGTTCTGCCCAACAGAATTCCAGTCTGCTTGAAGAATGACACCTATGAAATCTTGAGTGTAGTTAAACAAGGCAGTACATGACGGAGTGTCACAATGAATGATCAATGAGTAACAAAGATACAAATTCAGAGGGTGCTAGCAGGACTGAACAGAACAGAGAAAAGTGGGATGTGAGGACAGTATCCTGGGATGAAGGTGTGGGAAAGCTGATTATGAGGGAGTGTCACAGACACGGATGACACTTGATAAAGGGTCAAAACTGAGTCTAATGTAGCAGTGATAATAATAGTGGTGTTAATAAGAAACTGGATACAGCACAAGATAATTCCGCCTTGGACATATGCAGTGTGCTCAGATGGCCAGAGACACCTAGAGAGGAAGACATGGAGAGTAACACAGACAGTGAGGGCAAATTGACAACCTAGGACAAAGTTTAGAGACGAAATAGTGCCTGGCTCATAACACATAATAAGGGAACATCCTCTTGGGCTGCAGAGCCAATTAGAAAAGTCAAGCCAAATGGAGGAAAGAGAATATCTAAAAATATCAAGCACCCAGCAAAGACTTTCCTCTAAGAGTAGTTGTCTTACCACTAATTTAGAGGAAAAAAATTACATGATTTTGCATCTGTTCCTAGAACTGATCTTTCTAGCAGGTGCTCATCAGGATCCACTTGGAATCAGAAAGAGGAGCTAGGTGTGGTGAAGGCCTATAATCCCAGCACCCCGGGAAGCTGAGGTAGGAGGATCACAAGCTCAAGCCCAGTATGAGCAACCTAGTGACTTAGTAAAGCCCTGTTGCAAAAAATAAAAAGGGCTGGGACTATAGCTCAGTGCAAAGGCTGTGGGTTCAACAACTCCCAAGATCTGTACCTCCAAAAAAATTTAAAGAAAATAGTTACTAGCAAAAGAAAATGAGAGCATTCTTTCCCCCCCCCATAGGACTCCAGTGCTTCTGACAATACCAGCTTTCAGGAAAAGCATGCAAAGACAGTTCATAGTGAAGAACTTGTTAATATTCTATTTAATAGGTCCCCAATTAAAAGGTGGACCCTATAACCCCCATCCAAAAGATTAAAGCAATTAGCTCTTTTTTTTTTTTTTTTTTTTTTGGCAGAACCAGGGGTTGAACTCAGGCCTTTGTGCTTGCCAGGGAAGCACTTATTCCACTGAGCCATCTCCTTGGCCTGCAATTAGCTCTTAAGACACTTTAAAATATATCCTTATAAAACAGTAATTTCATATATAAGAAAAAGCGTATCTCCTAATCAATCCTACTACTCTTAAGACAAATCACTATGAGGTTTTTAATCTCTTTTCTCCTGGCCTTTTGTTCTAATGCTTCATAAACTCAACACTCTGTATCACCCTGCTGCAATTACGGCACAAATGTAGCTGAAAACAAAAATCTATAAGTAAAACTATAATATACTGGCAAAAAGTTTAGTTCTTATTGCAATTTACCTCACTCCATTTATCTTGAAGAAATTGGACAGTATGTGAAGATTTGGCATCGTAGGTGAACATATGATAGAAGAACCTGGCTACATTTTCTCCTGCCTACCTGCAAATGAACAGGCCCAGAAAGGTGTAAGAGACTCTTCGATTAAATGGACATAAAAATTAATGATAACATATCTGACATTTAGATTTAAATTTGTCATGGACCAAAACAATCATATTCCTGAAAATTGTCCAAGTTTGTATTTACTAGATACTTAAAACTGTAGCTTTTCATTTACAATAAACGGCCCTTTGCCTTTTAAAAACCCATTTCACAATGAAACTATATTACATGAATGTAAGATATGAACTATTGTTTATCATAATGGTTTGACTTATAACTCATTAGACTACTAAAAATTATGCATGTTATACTCATATTTCACTATCCATATTTTTAATACACTGCTTCACTATACACACACATATGCACTGTTCTCAGTGTCTAGATTCTATCCTTAAGGAAAATCTTGACACTGACCTAGAACAAGCTAGTTATCTGTAGCAACTTCAGCAACTTTTACCTCTAGCAACTATTTCAAAGTCCTCACAAACTTTCCAGGTAGCCAAAATAGTCTCAAAGGTCCCTTTCCTCCAGGCTAGTGATAATATGATAGATCAACTGAGATAAATGTTAACATACAGCAGATGTTAAGACATCTGTCTGTTAAGAAATGGCTCAGATTTCTGATTTGAGAGAATTAATATCTAGTTCCAACATGAAAAACTGGATTAGGCAATCTAGCTATGTCTGCAGCTTTTCTCTAGGCGACAGTGAGTTTTATCTTATTTTGAAGATTTTCTAGTCAAATTTTACTGCAATGCAGGAAAAATAACCAAACAAAAGATATACAGAGAATCATCATTAAAATTCCAGATAAATCTTCACTTTAACATTTTAAACCAGTTTATACTTAGACACAAAAACCCACTGGAATGTAAATTAATAAATAAACTGAACCCAGCCATTTGAAAAAACCTGCCTAGACTTGCTGAAAATCTCAAAAAGCATTCATTTGGGGCAAGTGTTATATTTGTGACATATCATATGCCAAACTCAGAGTGTCACAAGTATGTAAGAAAATCAACTGCACTTCTTACTCAAAAGCCATACTGGAATTTGATCAGTAAGGTTTAAATTAGCAAAGGCCATTTGTGGAGATATCTTCAGGGAATATTTAATTAGAACCGAATCTGTTTGTGATGAGCCTCTGTTATATTATTTCTTAAAAATACTGTCGATATCTTGAGTGACTACTATGCACATACAAATTCTTCATACAGACACAGCATGCACCGCAAAGGATGTCTGATTCAGCCAAGACCACTGGCTGATAGAACCACTGTTCATACTTAATACCCTGGCAGCTATTCTCCTGGCCAGTCCTTGAACACATTTATGCATATTAGAGGTGCATTAAAACTCGTAAACTATACAAGTAGGAAATTATGGAATATATTTTTGGCTCACAGTTGTCAAACAAGAGGATTACTTAACTGTACCTAGAGAATTAGCATATAAAATGGCTGTTGGAAAAATATGCAGCAGTACAAGGATAATAAAGGTGATGCCTTAGTAGACTCAATCATTTCACTTCCCTGCACCACTAGCATGCAAAGATCATCACTCAAACAGAAGGTGAGCACCTCCTTGTGTGCCCAGCACTGGGGAAGGTAAGCAAGGAAAAGACACCACACAATATTCCCCAAAGTCTGTACGAAGCCCCAGGAAAGATGCCCGTTAAATTATTGCACTGCAGCAAGTTTGTGGAGCACCCACTGCATGCCCAAGTGCTGGGTACTATGGTCACCCATAGGAGCTTTTGGCTAACTGCAGATCTGTAAACAATGATGAACTATGACAACTCCAGGCCTGAACAGTCACAAAGGAACTGATTCTGGTATTTGATTCTGGTAATGCTTGCCTCTGTCAATTTTTTCTACAGATGGTAATTTTCCGCATAAAGTCCACCTATGTTAATCCACACTAAGGTTGCCTAAAGCATTAAATGAGAAAATCAGTATTTTAAACAAAAATAAATGAATAGTACACCGAAGCACATTTACACTTCAATGCTAATTTGGTTTGCACATACTTTTGCCTTCAATAACAATAAAAGGCAAGTGACTATAGCCATAAAATAGAACATCAGCTCTAAGTTATCAAGGCAAGAAGTTATTTTCCTGTAGCTAAGGCGAAACGGAAGCTAAGATAAGAAGTTTTAAGTCCCACCCTCTCCAACAAAAAAACTGCTCACTTTTGGTGAATTACTCATAAAGCTTCTTCACTCATTCCCAGAGACAGTACAGATGAAATTACAGTTTGGGACTTCAAGATGACAAAATGATTTCTGACCCTGTCAAAAGCATCAGTCGTAAAATACCAGTTTATAAGAAAGGGTCCAGCCTTTTAAGTGTAAATATAAAGTTTTGAAAAGTGAAAACCTGGTATTTGTTTTTTAAAGTCTTCTTACACAAGAAAGGAAATGAATTACCTATCTTTAAGAAACATACACTGGCTCTGAATAGCTTGAGGACTGAACAGAATTCTATTTAGAGCTAATGATAAACGAAACAATCACCGATCCCACAAAGTGAAAGTACAGAAAAGGCTAACGAAATGTTTGAATACATTTAAATTTCGCAAGTTGGGTTTCGAAGCCTTTCCACCAGTCTGGCTATTTTTTTTTTTTTTACTACATTTCAAGCAAGCTCCTACTGCACGCCGTTATTTAAAACTGCAACCCAGAGAAAAGAAGTGTGCTAAGATTTACCTGTAACAGCAGTCAAACCTAAATATATGCCCCTCCTACCTAGCAGGCCAAATGACAAAAATGTACGCGTACTCAGGAAGTTTTGAAATTGCAGTGACAGTAGACGAGGGGAGGCGAAGGGCAGGAAACACCCAGCGGGAGCAACTCCGCGCGCCCGCCGTCCTCGGCAAGTTCCCGGCTCCGGACGGGGCTCGGCCGGGCAACTTCACGCGGGGCTCGCTGCGGCCTCCCTCCGTCGCAGCCCCGCCGCGGCCTCCGCGCGAGCGCGCTGACAGCCGGCCAGGGGATGCCTGCCGGTGACACCCACCTTCCTTCTCAGCCCGCGCCGCGGCCACCACCAGAGTCATCACCAGGTGCAGCGCTCCCACGAGGCCAGCAGTCGCGCTCCGCGGGCCCCAGCCGCGGCCGGCTGCGGGCTCCAGCCCGGCCTCAGCGGACGTGGAGGCGGCGGCGACTCCTGCTCCTCCTCCCGCCTGCTTCTCCATCCCTGCCGGCCGGGGGCCGCCGCGCTCCAAGTCCGGCGCGGCCCTTCTGGGCGAGGCGGCGGCGCGGGAGCCGTGGTCCGGACTTTGGCCGAGGTTCCGGGTGTGAGCGCGGCTCCGGGCTTAGGGCTCGGACTCTGGGCGTGGGTCTAGGTCCGTGCGTGCGTGCGAACGAGCGTGTCAGTCACGGCCTCGGCTTCGGCATCGCCTAAGAGGAGCCGGAACGGAGAGGCCGCGGGTCAGGCACGGCGGGCGGCCATACTGGAAACGGGCAAGGGCTGCGGACGCTGGGTACTGGCCTGTGAGGGGCGGGGCGCGGCCCTCAGCTCCGCCCCCGCCGCGACGACACCTGGGCGGCCCTCAGGTCCGCGCGTCTGCCCGGCAGTGTGTGACCAGACTCCTTGGCTTGCTTTTGGAGGCTCGCAGCTTCACCTGCCAGACAGCGCGGGAGGGGGGCGGAACTGAGGAGACCTAGTACTATGCGGTCACCGCTGCCTGCCCTGCTGGGCAGGGAGAGGGAGGCAGGCTCGCGCCGGGCGCCAGGACTTATGATGGCGGCTCACGCTTCTCCAAGGCAGTGACGGCGATCACGTGGAGCAGGACGGCCAAGCCGCGCAGCCGCCTTAGCGGGTGGGCGGGGCCGGGGTGGGAACCGGCCACGCCTCCCGGCGCCCAGGCAAACCGGGAGTTCTGTACTGCAGTGCAAAAATCTTCCCGAGGTATGAGTGCGTGTCTGGTCTTTTGGGCGGAGCGCGGGAAGTCGATCCCAGTGGTACATCCTGGTCGCTTCTTGGACGACAAGACTTCCCGGTCTGATACAATTTAGGGATATGCTGTGCTTATCTTTACACCCTCCAAAAACGCAGCGCCCTGGAGGCGCCTCATGGAATCTTCTCGCCCGCCCTGCCGCAGGAATTTCGTATGTGCAGGGGACAGCAGTGATCCTGTAGTGAGATCCTGCTGTTGAGAAAAAATATATATCCGGTGTGTGTACAGGCTTTTTCTGTTTTGGAATGATCTTTATGGCGTTTTTATTCACATATTCCCTCCAAAGTTCCGCAGCAAACGCTGTCTCCTTTAGTCTTTCACAATGCCTTTTCACACCCTCTTAAATGTCCTTCATCTCAGGGTTAGGGGGTTTGATGGGCATGACTGCTTTCCTCTTTCCAAGACTTTAATTAAGCACTTTGAAGGGGACATTCTTTTTAGTACTTTCCCCACAGTCCTACCTTAGATTCATTTACCTTGCCCAGTTTTGTTTTAGAAATATATTTAGTACAGGATCTACAGGGTCTCACTACACAGATCGGATTTATAGTGATCCTCGTGTTTTCAGCCTCCCAAAGGCTGGGATTACAGGCGCGCCCCACCACACCGTCTCAGTCCCTATTTCAACAGGGACTTGGGGGGCAGGGCTGGCCTGGCACCCGGGAATAGAGCCCAGGTCCCTGCGACTACTTAAGCAGGTGCTTGCCTGGTTCTTTGTTGAGCAACTAAGGCTATGTTTGCCAAAAACGCTCAACAAACCAGATAGGAAAGTAAGGTTTCAGAAAGACTTAAAAACAGATATCAAAATGGCACCGTGTGCAATAGTTTTATATTTCTTAAATGAACGTATTGGGCATGAGAGCACAGGTCATTGTCACAGTTACTCAGGAGGCCAAAGCAGGAGGATCACATGCCTCAGGCCATCCTGGGCAATCTGATGAGACCCCATCTCATAATTTAAAAAAGTGAAAAGGACTAAGGATGTGGTTCAGCTTTCCCTGGATTCACTTTTAAGCGCCAGAAAACAAACAAACAAACAAAAAACCCAAAAACAAAAGTGACCTTACCCTAATGATTTTAAAAGGCAATTTCACTTTTCTGAGTATCAGTACCAAAACTGAATAATCACATTATGTGATTATTTATGAAACTAGTTTTTGTTATGTGCCCAAGGCAAGAGATTTCTGGAAGGTTTTTAACTCAAAAGCAGTCGAGCCCATGGACATGTAACTGAGTGCCTCGCCTCCCTGAGTCAAAGCTTAGCTTCCAGTGTGCAGACAGTATCCCTTCCCCCATGTTAGATTGCAGAGAAACAAGCCTTTCCAACTGTGAAATGCTCAGGTCCTCTTTGACAGGAGTTAGCCACATCCCTGTGTTGGCCTGAGGCTCAAGAGCACCCTGGGAAACGACTTGCATATGTCTATAATTGGAGCTTAGACATATACAGGCATGTTGGAAAGGAGGCCAATTTCTCATGAAGCTAATGAGGTTTAGGTGGCATGAGTCCTCTCTTGCACAACACAAGTTCTTCCCAAGACCCTGCACTTAAGTTGTGCGTTTTAAAACTTGCGTTATTATTCTTAAAGCCCCCCCCCAGGCTTGCGTAAGCTTTTAGGGCCCACTGTTCCTGAACCCTCTGCTGTGTTGAATGGAACTTGAAGCAGCAGGGGGAAGGCGATGGAAGTTTCTTTCCAGGCAAAGATGAGACCATGGTGTAGAATACAATAAAAGAAGACACGGCCTTGTTGGAGAACTTGGTAACCTATATGTTGGAGGGCTCACTCATCACTCACTTCTTCAACTCATGTGCCTGGAGATGGAGAAGGTTGTAAGTTAAAACAGAAGCAACACTCATACACAGGGTCCTCCTGCAGCTCTGAGCTGTGTACTTCCTGTTCATGACAGGTAAGGCTATTCAGTTGGCAGGATCAAGCAAAGCTCATGAAGCCAGTGGTTCTCCATCCCAGCAACAGCAGCAGCAGCACCTGGAAACTTGTTAGAATTGCACATTAGCAGCCCACATCACAGGGCTACGGTGTTGGGAACTTGAGGTTGAAGTCCAGCAGCCATGTTTTAACAATCCATTTGGGTGATTTTGATACTTGCTCAAGATTGAAGACTGTTTCACTAAATTGTTCTCTGCCAGGGGCTACAAGTTATTGGCACTTGTTATTTTCTACTCACTTTTTTCTCTACTCAGATTTTGAAAAAATTTGAGATAGGATCTTGCTTAGTCACCAGTTTGTGCAGGCTGGGCTTAAACTTATGATTCTCTTGCCTCAGCCTCTCAGAGTGCTAGGATCAGATATAATTTCAACACTTAAGTTCTAGCTGACCTTTATTATCTATATGATCCTGGGCAAATTACTAGATTTTTCTGGCCTCTATTTCCTTCTCTGTAAAATGAGTATTACAGCTAATACACTTGGAGAAATTAAGCAAGATATTTGTAAAGTGTATTGAATAGTGTCTGGCTCATAGCAAAAATTGTCAAAATAATTAGTGTTGGACTAATGATAGCAGAGGAGCACTTGTCTAACATGCATGAGGCCCTGTAGTTAATCTCCAGCACTGAAAAATAACAGCACTTATTGAGTACTTATTGTTTTCCTTGGGGAAGTGTGTTTTTCTTTTTTGGGGAGTTAGGAACAGGGTCTCACTATATAGTTTATGCTGAACTTGAACTCACTGTGTGGACCATGATGGCTTCAAACTTGCTGAGATCCTATGTAGAATTGAAGAGATCGATAGACCATGAGTAAAACAGGAGGATTTATTTCAGGTGCGTACTTCCTCAGTAGACTTGTGTCCAAAACGCTGAGCCCTGAACAAAGGAAGGGCTCCAGCTTTATACGTGCTGCCAAGGGAGTTGGTCTTCTCAGCAATGCAGGTAAGGAAGTTTACAGAGACAGAGAGTTTTTCAACTTAGTATAATGTTAGTCACCTTGCTCCAGCAAAACAGAATGTTATGAGAACAGGTGGGTATCATCTTTACTGACAGGACAAGTTGCGAACTCTGTTTGTAATAGAACAAAGAACAGTCATGGGGAATTGGAAGTCTGAAAGGGATTGTTAAGGTTGGGGAAACTTGTTTTTTTCTCTTTTTTTAAATCTGTTAATTCTTCTACCTCAGCCTCCTGTGTGCTAGGATTACAGTTGTGTGCCACTGTACCTGGCTATCAGGAATAATAGGACTTCTAAAGATCATTGCTTCACTTATAGCCCCCTATCACTCTACAGAATATTTGAGGTGTCTTACAAGGATACATACATGATTCTAGCAGCCTGTGGAGGGACATACTTGTCATTCCAACTATTTGGGAGATTGAGATAGGAGGATACTGGATCTGAGGCCAGCCTAGGCAACTTAGTGTTACCTTTTCTTAAAATAAAAGCAATTGTAAGGCCAGCCAGATAACTCAGCAGACTAAAGCACCTGCTTAGGCGGACACAAGCCATGCTAGCAGTGCCCCCAGGGTGCACTAGGACAGCAATTGAAACTGGGCATGATAGCACACACCTGTAATCCTAGGTCTTGGGAGACTGAAATCAGGAGAATCAGTACAAGTACAAATCTACCTAGTGAGACCCTGTACACACTGTACACCCTGTCCTAAATTCATAAAAAAAATAAATAAATAAAAATAAAAGCAATAGTAAAAAGGCTGGGCTTGTAGCTCAGCATTATCTACATTAAGTCCAGTAACAGGAAAAAAAACCCTTCATTATTGTAAATATATATGAAATACAAATACTTTCATATGTATATATATAAATATTCTTAGAGAGTTATTAGAAAAATATATGTACGTATGAATTCGGGTCTAGAAAGGGAAAATGCTATTTAAGTTTTTGGGTTCTATCTCACTGGTTCCCTGGATCGAGATACTGGTTGGTTTCTTTTTTTTTTTTTTTTTTTTT
>NDGN011346955.1:0-14442 GCA_002564285.1 Tympanoctomys barrerae | reverse complement strand
CACCCGTTCTGCCCAAGCGATACTCTATATGGTGTACAGCAATAGCCGTTCACATAGTTCAGTGTGCATGTGGCCGCAGAGTTGTATTTTCAGGTCCTGTTTCTCCTCTCCAGAAAATAGTACAACAGAAGAATTTGGGAAGTGGCACACTTTGTGGGCCTTAGAGGTTTCTTAACTAGTGATATCTGGAAATAAATTCCAGTGGGTCAATATTTCGAAGAACGCTGAAACTTGGGACCACACTGGACTTAACTTTCTGACCAGATCCTCATTACACAGTCATTTCCTCAGAGAAATGAATCCTGCCTAGAATTTGTATAGGAAGGATTTCTCTCCAAAGAGAAGGTAGTGAACCTTCTAAGGATCTTTGTATAAGTGCCAAGATGCGAAGACCAAAACCACAGTATCTGCTACCAGGAATCTCACAGAGTATGTGTTCATAACTTAAGGTTTATCCCAGATTCATAGGTCCACACTGAGATATGGGCCCATCCTTTTGAATTTTCCTTACAACCACTATTCAAAAGAGGAAAAGAAAATCGGGAAATCACTTTAATGACATTGGTGACATATTAAAATATGACATGCCCCCTGGCCTTCCTGACATCTTGTGCATACAAAATGGAGGACAGGATATTCCCTCCTGAATACAAAATGTGACAAAGGGGTCATTTAAAACATTTTAATGCAGCCACTAGATTTGATACATTAACTTTGGGTTCCTCCCAGACCTTATTTCACTTTTTCACAACTTATTTCATCTTAATAACATTACTTGTTGAACATATTTGCTGAAATATCTTTGCTCTGATGACTAAGAGGTCAGGGGTTTCAATCTCAGGGTCTCATGCAAGCTGCCCTCGAAGCAGAAGAGCCAAGAGGAAAAGAAAGTGGCTGAATATCAAAGTTGAGTAAACTTTGCTAACATTAAAATATATAAAATGATTGGTTTATCTCTATGGCAACTCTTACCAATAGTACATGGCTCATGATGCCAAATATCTTGATTAGAAATATTAAAGAGAAGAAAGAGGTATTTTCCTTAGCATATTGGCCTATCCCAGCCTCTCATGAAGTCTAGGACCAGTTCTTGGGAACTCAGCCAAATATCCTATGCCCTGTGAGTACCTCTTAGCTCTGTGTTCATGTGTGTTCCCAGTGGCCACTTGAGCACAGAGATGGCTGGCTATTTCTTCCTTCATAGCATTTGAGGTTTTGGCTGGTAGATCTTTGACTCAAGGTCTTCTTTCAATAACCACTGAGTTCAACAGAGGAAATTCTGGCACCTACTTGAGCTCAACCATCACCTTCTATCTCCACTTACAATGGCAGAGTTCTTCATCCTCCAAAAATGAAAAAGCAATCCTGCTGATACTCCTGTACTGAGCCCCAATGAACTTGTATGTTCAAGTGCTAATGCCCAAACAATACGGATATTATTGTATTTGAAGACAGAGTTTCTAAAAAGATGATTTTTTTAAGGTAATTTTGATGGATATCACACCCATATGTCTAGCATCTTTATAAAAAGAGGATAATGGGACACAAACAGTCATGGAGGGAAGCCTATGTGAAGCCACAGGGAGAAGTCAGAGGTAACAGCAAGCCACAGAAAGAAGGCTCAGAGAAATCAACCCCATGCCCACTTGATTTGGATATTCAGATACTAGAATTGTGGGGAGATAATATCTCTCTCTCTCTCTCTCTCTCTCCCTCCCTCCCTCCCTCCCTTCATCCTTTCCTCTCTCTCTTTCCTTCTCCCTCCCTCCCTTCCTTCTAGCTCTAACATCTTATTTTTCCTTCTACCCAAGTACATCATCTCCTAGGCAGTACCTCTCCCCTCCCTCTGCCTCCCCACCCACTTATCCTTTGGATCATTTTCTCCCTTCCTGACTCTGCTACATGCCACGATCAAGGGGCAAACACATCCCTCAGCTCCTCAAGCCATCACACAGGGACAAGGACACTGGCTTGCCCACTCTAGCACTCAGGTGCATCTAGACCGATTTCAACGATCGACACAAGCAAGAAACAAAAAATTGTGTTGCTCATCACACACAGGATTGCGGGAAAGAACCTAGGTCCTGCTTTCCAAGGATAAGAAGGAGTGGTGAAGAAGCGCTGTGGCTTGAAATGGTGGCAGAAGCCCTACCATTGACCCCTGTGGGCATTGGCTTGGCCCAGCCCAAAAGGAAGTGCTAGGGCCTGTGAGAAAAGCCCTTAATGTAGAATGGCCTATAGCTGTGAGTGTGGCCTGATGCCTGTATTACTTATTTTAATACTCACCTTGTAATCCATCCTAACTGCTAATTAAAACAATCACAACCATTCCACCAACCCCAAAAGATGTAGAAATGGAGAATTAGAATTTGCGCTGGGCCACCAAAAGTGGTTTCTTAAAGGGCTGCATGCAATGTTTTAGTAAAGGTCGAGAACAAAGGCAAGCAGTTGTTAAAATTCTCGTATAACCACATGTCTGTAATTTGTGCATATGATTTGCATGTTATAAACCAAGGACTGTGCGACACAATGAAGTAGAAAGAAATTACAAGTGATTTGAAACAGAAAGAAAAAAATAAAAAGAGTCTAGTTTTGTGTTAAGTTAATTGTTTTGCTGTACTATTGTGTTTGGATGATAGGTAATGGCAGAGGATTTTTAAAGATGTATTTATAAAGGTACTTATTTTAATTAAGAATACAGATAACAGTAAGATTTATTAAGAGTAAGATTGTGAAGCTGAATACATGCCCAGATTAATGAAGACATACACACTTACAGACAGTAAATAAATATGTTTGGTATCCAGGAGATGAAATAAAGGACAAATTGGGCTTCAGGCAGATAAACAATCTAGCCTTCCCTAGCAAGGGAGAGAAGAGAGGGCTGAGGAGATACCTCTGTGGTCTAAGCACCTGCCTGGCAAGCACAAGGACCTGGGTTCTGTCCCTGGTACTGCATGCTGCACCAGCCTCAGGACCTGGGCTGAGCCCTGCCAGCCACTGAAACTATGCATGGTGGTGCACGCCTGTAATCCCAGCACTGGGGAGGCTGAGACAGGAGAATCACTATGAGTCTTAGCTGCATAGTGAAGCTATGTACCAAATAAATGCATAAAAGATTTTTTAGAAATTAAAAAAAGAGGGAAAAGGGGCTGGCCAAATAGCTCAGTGGATTAAAGTGCCTTCAAGCAGGCTCAGGGGCGGGGAGTTTGATCCTTGGGCCTGCCCTGCAGGCTCCGCCCCCAGGGCACACTGAGATGGCAATTTAGACTGGATGTGGTGGCCTGTGCCTGTGATCCCATCTCTGGGGAGGCTGTAAACAGGTGGATCACTACAGGTGAAACCCTGGACACCCTGTACACCCTTCCCCAAAATATATTTTTAAAAATGAGAGAGGGAGAAAAGAGAGTTAGCCCCACACCATTGCTTGTCCATATTTTAGTGAAAAGTTGCAAATTGCTGTAAAATCTGTATCAGGATCCCTTGGCTTTCATTCTAGTCATGTGTGGATCTGAGCTGTGGGGGTCCTACAGCCCCATAAAAGTCATCTGCCTCTTCTGAGGGGACAGCCCACAGAGACACTTCTGGGGACACTCACCGTCACTGAACTTCTCAGGCCTGGCGCTGCCACTAATGCTGCCCTGCAACTCTCCGCTCTCCTTGACCCATTTCTTCTGCTATCTCAGAGATAATCTTCCCTTTTTCCTATTTCAGAGAAAATAGAAATAGTGGTGTGCGGCAGTGATTCAAGGAGAGCGCTCTGAGCTGGGAAGGCGGGAGGGCGGAGGGCTCGGGAGAGGTCAGCGGCAACAGGCCTGGCAGAGTCCGGGCTGCTCCCTCCTGGTCCCCGGGGACCCTTCTATTTTAGGATCTTTCACAGGTCTTCCCCCTGGGCTTTATGTTCTAGATTTAAATATTTAGTAGTTTATTTTAACTAAGAGAGAGGGAGCATCTCATTTATACCTGCTTGTGGAGGGTGTAATAACAATAGGCACTGGTGCTTACGGAGCATTTTCTGTGAGCCACACTCTTGATGTGACATTTATTCTTTTTTATTTATTAATTATTATTATTACTTTGGTATTTTAGGGAAGGGTCTACAGGGTGTTCAGGGTCTCACTACTTGATCAGACTCATAGTGATTCTCCTATTTACAGCCTCCCAAGGGCTGGGATTACAGGCGCGCACCACCATGCCCAGTCTCAATTGCCATCTCAGTGTGCCCCGGGGGCACGGCCAGCACCACAGGGCCAGGGATTAAACCTCGGGCCCCTGCACCTGCTTGCAGATTCTTTAATCCACTGAGCTATTTGGCCATTGCTTGTCACATTTAATCTGTCTGACAATTCTGTGAGGAGTTGGTGAGCACTCTTAATGTTCTGCAGATGAGGAGATGCATCTACTAACAGATGAAGCAACACAGACACCTTGGCAATGGGTACACGTCTATAGTCGTAGCCGTCTGGGAGGCTGAGGCAGGAAGGTCATAATTTTAAGCCCACATAGAGCAACCTACTGACTCAAAATTAGAAATAAAAAGTGCTGGGAATGTAGTTCAGTGTGGAGGCTCTGTGTTCAATTCTAAGTACTTTGCAAAAAAACCCAGAGATAATACACAGTAGAACTGGGGTTCAAATTCAGGGCTGTTGGGTCAGGGAGGTGGCTCAGTAGAATAAGCACCTGCCTGGCACATGCAGGGTCCTGAGTTCAATCCCTGATACTGAAAAAATACATAAATAAATAAAATTCAAGACTGTTAGCAATTGTATTTGTGAGAAATGGATAACATTTTTTGAAGAGTCTTTTTTTTTAATATTAAATACAGGGTTTCACTATGTAGCTCTGACTCAGTGGTCCTCCTGTCTCAGCCTCCCCAGCATTGGGCATCATCATGCCCAGTTTCAGGGATGGCACAGCATCTGGTACTGGAGACCAAGCTCACTCGAGCCCTTGTGCTTGCCACTTAGACACTTAGGCCACTGAGTTACCTCCCCAGCCTGGATAACATTTTATTAAAGGAAAAGAGAAGAAAGAGGTAGAAAAAGTATGTTGAAAAATCCAATCTATTGAAAGTATCATTAACAAAGTCGGAAATCTGAACTCTGATTTTTAAAACTCCGCAGTTGGTGTATCGGTTTTACAAAATTAAACTATAAATTCCAATACCCCAGCTACCCGTTCTGGCCAAACTATAGGACTTTTGTAAAAATTTTAAACTAATTTCTCTTGGGTTCTTAGTCTGCTAGAAGATAAAATATAATGTCTATCTTTACACCCACAATCACCTTAAATTTTACGTTAAAACACTTTTTGGAAAATATTGGAAACTGATAAATGTTCCTTTTCTCAAGCTTCCGAGCACATTGGCTCAGTTATATTTATCAATCAATGTCTTATGGTTTTTTCATATCAGGTTTAAGGGCAACCACTAAATCCCAAGTAACAAGATAATAAAACTCTCCTACCACAGAGAGCAGCTGTCAAGATTCTATCACCTGGAGCACAATATTGATAATGGAAACAATAGGAAAAAAATTGGAACCAACACAAATTATAAAAGTGTACAGCCAACTGGTCGACCATTTCCAAGCAGCATGGTAGCTAAGTTATTATTGACTCTGTACCGACTGCACCAGGAGCGGTCTGCAGGAAAAGTGTTTAGTATCAGTATTCTCAACGCAAGGGATTTGGGGAGTCAGTACATTTTTCCATTGTAACTCTCTATACGAGTCCCATAGACTTAGCTAATTTCAGCCTAAGCTTGTGAACTGAAAAAAGGCCTTCCTCTATGATATCCATTGTTTAACAAGTTAGTAATGATAATGAATAAATCATTATTTAACCATTAAAATAGGATAGATGAGGTAATTATATCATAAATAATGTTGCTAGCACGTCACAGTTCTTCATGTATACTACTAATAATAAACGTTTAATGTGTGACAAGCCCCATCTTAAACACTGTACATTCATTTAATCTCACCTTTACGTAGCCAGATACTATCATTGCCCTTTTATTGCACAAGAGGAAGCTGGAGTAAGTGCATACTACATAACACACTAAATGTGAATTGGCAAATTAAATACATAACTTGCTAAGAAGAGTACAGAACCAAAAAGTACTGAACCAAAAAGATAGCTCTACCCTTCACATGTGACATCAATATCTGAGTAATTATAATTTGCTGTGAGGATGAACAAGGTAAGAAATGATGTGTATGCACATGTGGGGAAATACGGGACTCTAAATTATCATTTTTTACACCAAAATAGCCATGTTGGGTATCTACATATGAGATCCAGAGATATAACTGAGACAAAACAAGTGACAACTCTTCTAATTCATTTGATAATTTTGGCATGTTCCTTGGAATCTCCCCAGTGGCATCACATCTTAATCCTTTACAGAAGGAAAGCAGACATCTCTTGTTAAAGGATAGATGCAATATACTTTTATGTGTTTTAAGATCCCTGAGATCTGTTGGGGGTCTATTCAACTGTGTCACTGTGGGTCAAAAGCAGTCAGGAACAGTATATAAATGAAAATATATGGTTGTGTTCTAATTAAAATTTAATATACAGAAACAGTCAAGAGATAGATTTACTTCAAGAACCTAGTTTCTTCCTTAAATATGAATTAATGATTATCAGTATTGTTTTGCGATGGAGCAATCCAGAGCATTCAAAGTCAGGTAAAGATCCAAGTTAAAAAAAACAATAAAGACTAATGGTTATAAGAACTAGTATCGATCCCCTCTGTGACCCCAAAACAGTGTCTCAAGGAAATAACAATATATTTCAAAATTATTAAAATAAATTTAAGGTCTTTGAAAATGACATGTTTTTGGAAGAAAAGGAATTTTGGAAAGTGTTTAATGCATGATTGTGCTAAGCTAAAAAAAAGAACTTTTATTTCAAAATACTTAATTTAAATTTTGGAACGTTATCTCATTATTATGCATGTATACCTTAAATAGAAAATTTGTACCACTTATCTAAAATGTTTTAGCACTATTATAAGAAAATGTGTAAAGTTATTTCATTTCATTTCAGATTTTAGACATTCTATAAAACAATGAATTTTAAAATGTGATATCTCAATGTTTCTAGAGAGACTCGCGTTTCCCATGACGGAGCTTTCACTAAAGTGTCGTGAGTGCTTAAAGGACTTCTCCCTTGTGATCTGTATCACACTAAGAATCTATTCCTTTTAGTTTTTGTTACTACATTGTAAATGTTTCCTGATGGGTTGGTTAATGATGTGGTAATTAATTAATTGGAGAAAATTTTCTTCCTATTCATGGCTAATGCATTACTGTACAGAGAAAGATGGTTTTATGCTTTTTTCCAAGGGTACAAATAATTTCCACTTGCTCCAGTGATCCAAGAGATGCCAGATTTCATCAGTCAGTTTCTGTGATTCTCTTTTGGGCAGAATAGAAAGATTATATGCCTCCATATTTCTTTCCAGGGACAGAAGGAGCTCTAAGTCCAACAGTTGGATTTCACTTTCAAACTCAAAAGCCAGCATGTCATCCCATTCCATCTTTTGGCCCACTCGGCCCTCCACCTTCATATGAAGATGTTCTGAAGAACCGGGTGTAGATCTGGGTCATCTGCTGAGAATATTAGAAATATCTGCAATTTTCAACCATCAATTTAGGCACAGTTCTTTTATTTGTGGAAATTTCTAAAATTCTATTAATATATTCTGAAAAGGATAAGTAGATAAAAAGAATGGATGCAGGAAAGAGTTTTGATCATGAAGATGTTTTAGTGATGAGTGGTAGACCCTTGACATGTTACTGCTGTGCTATAATTTGGTGTTATAAAACCAAGTAAATATTTCTTCATTCATTCTCAAAAAGCAAGAATGAGGTAGGGTTGGAATCACCTCCATTTAAATTTGGGATTCCTCAGCATTACACAGAATGGTATTGTCTGCTCCCAACTCTATATCTACATCTGATCTCTTCCCTAGTGCAGTGTCAATAGTAATCATCATAATTTAATAGTAGCATAAGCAGAAATTCAGACACATTCAGTCCTAGAACCAGAAAGATGAAATGGTTGAGTTTGGGTAAAAGGAGAGGCAAGTGGAGAAGGAAAAGTGATTACAAGTTTCACTCCAAGAAGTTTTGTACCTAAGCCCAAGGAGGAAGAAACTGTAGACAAAAGCTGAAGGAATTGAATAAGACATGGAGCATTGGAATGCTAATATGGGGAATGAGAGGAAATTCCCATTTTCTTTGTGTTAAAGTGTCTTTCACAGGCTACTGCTTTTCTGCAGTCCCTTGAAGCTGGGCATGATAAGAAACTTGGCATAGACATTGTTCTTACTGAGCACTCTACAGATGTAATAACAAGATCCGTGCAAAGGACATTTGGACAGTGGCAGGACAGGGAAAAGTATCCATATCCGATGCCACATGCTTTTCAGTAAATTTCTCATAAAAGCTATTGTTGTATCCACTTTATTATCAATATATCTGAAGTTTAACTTGACCAAACTTAGCTCCTAATCTTTTCAGACCTCTTTTAGCAAAAGCTCATTCATCTTAACTAATGATAACTACACCCATTCTGTTGCTCAGGTTAGAGAACTTGAGTCTTCTCCTCCTGCTATTTTTCTACAGTATTCTTTTTAGGAAGGCTTGTTGACTCTGCTTTTAATATAAAGCTAAACCCCAAAGGATACCCGCCTACTATACCTCTAGAAAGACAATCAGCATTAGTTAGTTTTTGTCTGGCTACTGCAATAGCATTTAACTGGTCCATTTTCTCCAGCCTTTGCCTCTTATTTTCAGTTTATAATAGAGTAGCTATAGTAATTTATATATACTTTTAAAGAGCAGTTTCAGGTCTAGAGCAATATTGAGCATATTGAGCAGCTGGTACAGCAATTTCCCAGATAGCTCATATATATATATATATATATATATATATATATATATATATTCCATTGTTATCAACATCCTTCCTTGGAATGCTACATTTGCTAAAATTGATAAAGCTACCCTGACATATGAACATCACCCAAAGACTTTGGTTTATACTAAGCTTAATTCTTAGTGTTGGAAGTTCTATGGGTTTGGAAAATGTATAAAACCATGTACCTATCATTACACCATCATCATATGGAACACACTCAGTGCACTGAAGTTTCCTCTGCTTATCCAGTTTTCCCTCCCCTTCAACTCCTGTCAATAGTTGGTTGTTTTGATGGAATATCATACAGTTGGAACCCGATAGTACCTAAGCTTTCAGTTTGGTTTCTTTGTCATATGTATGAGATTCCTCTGTCTTTTAATTGCTGGATACTCTGTCATTTCAGTGCTAAATAAGACTTTATTGCCTTTATGTATAGCCATTTATTTATCTATTTACATACTGAAGGACATCTTGGTTGTTTCTAAATTTTGACAATTATGAACAAAGCTGCTATCAATATCCATGTGCAAGTTTTTGTGTAGACATATATCTTTAACTCCTTAGGTAAATACCAAGAGTACATTAGTTGGTAAATTTTCAACAAACTGCTGATCTTCCAAGGTGAATTTTGTAGCTCATACAATAATGAATGAGAGATCCTGTGGCCTCATATCCTTCCCAGGTTTTGGTTCATGAGTGTTCTGGATTTTGGTCCCTTTGGCTTTGACAAAATACCTGAAAGCAGCAAATTAAAGGAGAGGCTTATTTTGGCTTGCAGTTTGCAGAGGTTTCAGTTCCTAATCCAGTGGCTCCAATGCAGGACAGCCCAGCAGAGAGGAGCTGCTCAGGGGAAGGGAACAGGAAGCAGAGAAAGCCCAAGAGGGGAGCTACAAAAGAAGATAAACCTTTCCAAGTCAGGCCCCCAATGACCACATCTTCAGACCAGATGCCATCTACCAACAGCAAGACAGATATCTTGCACACATAATCCGGCCACCTCCCCACATCCCCATCTACTACTGCCTGAGGCTTTGCAGGGACATCTAGATGTAAAGCAAAGCAACCATTGTAAGCAGTATGTGCTGGTATTTCAGCATTGTTCTGGACCACAATGTCCTGGTAATACATGTTGCAGGCCAACTTTAATAGCAATAGTTATTCTTTTACAGTATGAGAAAAATCATGCCTATCCACTAAACTCCAATGATAATATACATGTAAATAAGAACATGTCAAAGGCCTTCACACATGTCCTATGTCATCTGTACTTCTTGTGAGTTTCTTTATCATTCTTTCCTTTCTCCTTTGTTCCAGAGACACTATCCTCAAGTCTCCTGGGCATCACATTTTCCTATTCCTTTCTGTCTCTGAGGGTCTTAAGACTAGTTCTTTCTTTTTATAACAAAAAATGTTTGCTGTAGCTACCAACATTACTTCACCTCCTCATCTCCTTATGAGCATCCTTCAAAAATGGCCTTCTCATAGCCACCCATTCTCAATATCATATGTTCAAGAAGAGTTTCTCCCAACCCTGGCATCCCCACTTTCTCAGGTCAAGTATATTTTCCTTTATCCATAGCTTGTAGCATGTGCTACTATATGTCATAGCTAAATTCTATTTGTAGACTGGTGTTTGTCTTTCTTGCCAAGAATAGAAATAAATGAGACAAAAAGATCATTATCTTTTCCACTGATTTATGCCCTGAGTGTCTAAAGCAGCTTACTTGGTGCTTAGTGTGCATTTAAGCAAATGTTGGTAAGTAATAATCACTCATACTGGAAATTCCAAGAAGTCATCAGAGGAGAATTTAATGGAAAGAATGCCTTACAAAAGTTAAGTGAAAGCCAGGGACACCTAACTCATTGGTGTTAGTATATCTTGTTTGTGTTCACTGATGAAAGAGGTTTGATGAAGAAGCAAGTGTGTGTGCCTCACTTAAAGCCATCCATGGAGAATGAGGAACCCTATAGGATTGTAAGAAAGGAGCAGAAATACATTTCATTCACAAGAGTAATGAGGCCACATAGTAAAAAGATGACTGGAGTTAGTCCTAAGAGCTCAGTACCTGGAAAGATTGAGATGGACATAATCTCATGTTGCCATAAATCATTGTCATAATTAATGGAAATTTTGAGTTTCTCCACTTTTCTGAGTGTCTTCAGGGAAGAAATTGAAAATAATGAAGCACCTGTAAAATGAAGCAATCCGGAAATGCCCAAGAATTAAAAACAAGAGAATTTTTTTTAAATTATAAGAAAGTGAAGCTACTGGGAGATGGCATTGCAGTAGCTGGAAGAATTGACTCCAATCAGAACACCAAAAGTAAATGCAGCAGGAGAATAATAATTACAGAGGGAAATAAGGTGTAAATATGCTCATAAAATGATGATTGAGAAATAGGAAGTGAAAGAAGTGCCAACACAAAGCAATTTAAATCTGAGAGTTGAGTTAACTGAAAATGATTAAGCTATGAGCAACACAAATAATCACTACTATTTAAAATGTTTAACTATGAATGGTATAAATAGCATTGTTTAATTAAAATTGTTAAATTAGTATTTTCAAATGGGTGTTATTCCATTTAAAATCTCTGGAGAAGAAAAGTAGGTAAGAGGGAAGGTGTCAGGACATAGTGGAAACCTAAATCCTTAATCTCAGATTATGGAAAGCCAATCAATAGTATGCACAACTAAGGAGAAAGTCAAATAGTGATAAAGCACATCAGTTGTAAGTTAGATCATATATATTAATAACAAAAGATTACAAATCGAAAAGCTGGGTCTCAAGAAATGTGACAGAGTTAGTAATTTGTAGAATAAGAACAGAAAAGTTTTGTTTGTCACTAGTTTGTAGTACTACTGTTTTTGATTTTTGAAACCAAATAAATGAGGATGCTGAAATAAAAACAAACATACTATTAAGCAACTAGATGATTTTTCAATTCTGAACCAGCAAAGCAAGTGAAAAGGGGAGGAAATTTGAGAAAATATACAATGGTAAATATAGGTATTTTAGGTAATGTGATAAGAGTTTAATTTTTATTCAAGTTTCAGGATTTTCTAATTACTCAGTAATGCATATATAATAGTTGTATAGTAGAAAATCTCGACATAATTGCTTCAAATGTTGGAAGTGATTGACTTACTAATACTTTGATGTAATCACCATGCATTGAATATGTGTCAATAAATCTTACTGTACCTGAGACTATGTATAATTGTCCTGTATTAATTTAAAAAAAAAGAATTTACACAAATGATTACATGTATATATTACTGACTTCATCTCACAGATGAGAAAATGTGGATTCCGAAGTAATGTTTTATTTGCGTAAGGTATGTAGCAAATTAACATGAGAGGGAAGACTAGAGACAGGTATTTTCTTCAATCTCTGTTCTCGATATTGTTTCCTTCTGACACTCTAATTTGAAAAGTGGTTGCAAAGCTAAAGATCAGAGAATGTGGCTTACAATCGTATTTGTTGCAAATACCTTGCTGTAGGTAGAGTGTTGTCTTTACTCTCTGAGCCTGCATATCAACGTACTTTTCAATTGCAGAGCAGACAGACCTTATCGTTAATGCTTAAAAATAAAAGCAACTCTAGAGAAGAGTTCTAATGACTTAAAAGATAATTCAAGTCTGTGCTCAAGTCATCAGAATGTATTAAGTGATTCACACTTGAACACTTGGTGTGTGATTCATTGTTATTTAGGGAGCTTGGGTGGAAGTGTGAGGATAGATAGGCACAGGAGGGTGCCTGTAGTGGCAGAAAAGGTCTATATTCATAGAAACTTCTATGCCAAAGATGTCATAATAAATATCACAGTTACATTTTCATTTAAACTTGGGGAAATGATTGAATGGTCATTATGTTAAGTTTGCTTCAGGATTCTTCATACATTTCTGCAACAAACATTGTTGGTATTAGTAATAGTGATTGAGTTTTCACCAGTTTTCCTTTTAATTTTCACCAGTTTTAGTTAATTGTGGCAGACAATTAACTAAAATTTGCTCTCTACAGAGAGATTTTAAAGTTCTGTAACAGACATGTCTGTTGTTCCATAAACTTCACTGTAAATAATAACTACAATTTCAATCTTATGATTTTCATTTCTTTTTAAAAAGAAACCCTAAAAGATAAATCTTAAAAGATAAAGAAGATTAAATCTTTTGTTACCTCTAAAAATCTTTCCCTGTATTTTAGTTCTTGGAGAGATTTTTAAAGTTTTACTTAACCTGGGCATCTAAGCTTTTAATTTCAATAGGACTCCATTCTTTTTCTTCTCATACTCTAAGGAATGTTTAATTTTTCAGTCAGAGTTTCCTTACTGCTCAAGGGTGTGGCTCTTTCTGTGAACATCCACCAGAGGGCACGAGAGCCTGCCTGTCTGTGAATCCAGCCAATTGCCTAGATTGGATTTCACAGGAAGGGAAACCAGGAAGTTGCATGAACACTCATACTTTAGCAGATTGAAATGGGATTGAGGGTCAGCTTTGCAAGGAGGAAGCTGGGCCTCTAGCGCAGGTTACAGCAATAAAACTGAGCATCAGGTGAGACGTAGGGCAGAGGAAGAGTCTAGAACACCTGAAACACATTTCACCGTCTGAGGGTGAGGCTCCTGCCTTCGAGTTGCTTGCGGAGGCACGCTCATCCGGGTACCCAATAGCCCCTCACAGGCTGCTCCGCAACGCGGGCTTTCTAGGTCTAGCTGATTTCTTTTTTTACCACACCACAAGTTCTCCTTTAATTTTCAGTTTTTTATTGCCAAGTTTGTCTCATTCGTCTAGGAGCACAACTTTTATAAAAGACAACCTTAAAATTCAATATCTTTCACGGAAATGAAATAGAGCTGGAATAAGACTGAATAGCATTCATATAGACAGTGAAATGAAACTCACTCAGAATATTATATTTAAAGCAAAATGGAAAATATATCAAAATCGTGTAAGAGAAAATGAGACAATGAACGTGTGTTGGCTATAACATCCCACTCAATAGAAAATTATTTTTCAAAAATCAGAATAAAGAAAGGGAATGAAATATATTTTGCAAAGAATTTTTCACTTCTAAGTTCATTTTTCTATGTGATTTTGTACACAATAACTCTATCTGGGAATTTTTAACCTCTAATATTAGATCCTGGCAAAATAGTCTCATGTAATGTAAATAACAGTAGTTTTAAGAAAAAAATTATTTTACCTGTATCCAAAATGGAATATTTAGAGATAAATGTGCTGCGTTTTTGTTATGGTGTGTCTGGATATTCCCGCCAAAAATCCAGGTGTTCATAGCACTTTTCAGAGCTGGCTGGATTTAGGATGTGTGAACATGGATTACGATGCAGTACTGGGATTAAGGGTGTGGATAATGGATCCTCACTGTGGGTGTTCCTGGCAGCATTCAATAAACTTGGAGCCTGAGTGAACTATTAAAGGGGCAGAATGAAACCCCTTGTCTTAGTTACTCTTCTCTCGTTGCTGGGACAAATACCCGACACTCAAAATGAAGG